>JARKHS020031652.1:0-67378 GCA_030143305.2 Amblyomma americanum | reverse complement strand
GTATTCATACTTTGCAGGTTAGTTGGGTTTTTCTGTAGTTTTCTTTGCAAACTACCTGCCCCACCACCGCCGCTGGTGCTGAAGTGCATTCTGTGTGTTTTGCATCTTTTGCTTTGTTACACATGGCTGCAAACGACTCCTGCTTGGTTTGCAATGAGCTGCTACCGGAAATCGGCACGTATCCGATGTGCTGTGAATGTGGTTATGGTTATCACTTAGGATCCTGCTCCGGAGTTTTTAAAACTGCCTTTAAATCTAAAAGTCTCGCAGATAGGAAGGAATGGACGTGTCAAACATGCGTCATTTTATCGGCTCGCGGCACTGCATCACCTAGGAAAGAAAGGCCGGAAAAGGAACCTGCCTTTCAGGACGTTTTACTACAGATAAATAAGAAGCTGGCAGAAATAACGGAGATAAAAGCCAAGGTCGGTACACTGCTGCAAATTAAAGAAACTGTAGACAGAATGGAACATTCTGTTCAACATATGTCTGAGAAGTACGACGAGGTACTTGTAGTAATGAAACAGCAGTCAGCTGAAATCGCGGCTCTTCAAAAGAGGGTGGAAAAGGTTGAGGCTACTAACACCGGACAGGAAGTTCAGGAGCTAAGGCAAGAATTGAACAGCTTAGAACAATACACTAGGCGACAGGACTTGGAAATTCATGGGTTGAAACACGATAGTAATGAAGACCTGCTTGGTAAACTAAATGCAATGGCAAATGAACTAAAACTTCCTCTGCTGTCCGAACATGAGCTCGATGGCCTGCACAGGCTGCCCGAGAAGAAAGGAAAATCGCCGGCGGTACTTGTTCGCTTTGTGTCACGTACAACACGGGACCAGTGGATGGCGAAGAGGCGTGTTCTCAGTGACACGAATTCAGGTGTGCATATGCTCGACAATCTGACGGCATATAACAAAAAGCTGCTATGGGGAATGAAGAGGAAGGCTGCGGAAATGGCTTATCAGTACGCTTGGCAAAGCAATGGAAAGTTGTTTGTGCGCAAGGCACAAGGCGACACAGCTATTCGTATTGAAAGTCATGCAGATCTAGATAAGATTCGCTGAATCTGTTCTATTTCCTGCTGTGTTGTTCATTCAAATTTCTGATGTCACAGCCCCGACTAAATACTTATCATGACTGCTCGTCTTTTACACGCATTGCACAGACTGAAAGTGGAAAGATGTCATTGTTTCATGTTAATATCAGAAGTTTAAAAAACAAATGGAACGATACTGAGTTATCTTTGAGTTCTTTGAACCACCAGTTTGATATTTTGGCCTTCACTGAAACGTGGTTTTTAGACGAAACTGAGGTTGTCGGGGTCCCAGGCTATAAAGAAGTAGGCGTGTACAGAAGAACACGAAAAGGGGGTGGAACTTCACTCTACATTACAGATAAACATTTGTATGAAGTCTTGCCTGAGTTTTTTGTTGTATGCGACCACTATGAGTCTGTCGCCGTAATAGTTCATGGGACCCTAATTGCTTCAGTTTATCATCCACCTTCTGGTGATATCAATGACTTCTTGAATTTTGTTTCTAGTATTTTCGAACATGCCTTACTGCTCAATGTACCTATTGTTTGCGTTGGTGATTTCAACATTGATCTGTCATCTGAAAGCCCTCTTTGCCTAGGTTTCCGGGATACCTTCGAGTCGTTTGGCTGTTTTAACGTTATAAATGCACCAACCAGGATAACACCTAACACAGAAACACTGCTTGACCTGTGCATAACTAGCCATAGTAACGAGGAAACTATTTCAGGAATTTTAACACTACCACTTAGCGATCATCTACCCATATTCTGTTTTTTTCCATGGGCAAAAAGAAGGGGAGGTCGTCACCAGTTCGCTCCAATCTTTCATCGTAATTATAGTGCTGAGGCGCTAGCTACGTTCCGTACTGAGTTAGAAGTGAAAAACTGGGATGATGTCTACTCGGAGGAAAACCCAAGTTTATCCTATGATATTTTCCTACTTAAGGTAAAGGAAAGTTATAACAAAGCATTTCCTTTGCAGCCGGTCAAAGTTTGCAAGAAATCCAGAAAACCCTGGGTAACCAAACAGTTATATAAAAGAATAAAGGCACGCGATAAACTGTACGACAAGTTTGTTCGGTCAAAGAACCTTGATCTCTTAGCTGAATATAAACGAACCAGGAACAAGCTCAGTTCAGATCTTAAGAAGGCCCGGTTACAATACTACACGCAAAAGTTTGAAGCCATCTCCAGTAATACTAAAAAGGTATGGAACTGCCTCAAAGACATTATTGGAAAAACTAGCAACAAGATACCTAACGTTCTTAAAATTGATGGTGTTGAGTATAAGGACACTTGTTTGGCAAATAAATTTAACACTCATTTTGTAAACTCCGGGGCTACGACACAACAGGTGGTAGATATGGATGGACTTGACAAATACTTATCTCCTAGTGTGGTTGATTCATTGTTCCTGACTCCATGCAGTGAGCTTGAAATTATTTGCTGTCTTAGCTCTTTAAGCAAAAATGCTGCCCCAGGGAACGATGATATCAAGGCTCTGCCTATAGCATCTGTTGTTGACCTCATATCTCTTCCTCTGCAGCATATATGCAATAGCTCGTTAGCTGCAGGAATCTTTCCAAACAGCATGAAAATTGCAAAGGTGGTGGTTCTGCATAAAGGTGGTGCGCATGATGATATCAACAATTACAGACCTATTTCAGTACTGCCATTATTTTCTAAAGTGCTTGAGAAAGTGATAAAATCACGCCTAAGTAAGTTCTGTATTGAAAGAGAGCTTCTTGTGAGGCAGCAATACGGTTTCCGTCCAAATAGCTCAACTGAAATAGCCCTTCTGAATATTAAAAACAAGGTTATCAATAATTTTGAAAATAACCGATTCACGCTAGGTCTGTTCCTTGATTTCAGAAAAGCGTTTGATTCTATTAAACATCAAATATTATTTTATAAACTTCCTTTTTATGGAATCCGTGGCGTTGCTCTCAATCTGATTCGTAGCTACCTGACGGACAGATACCAATTTACAAGCCTTAATGGACATTCTTCTATTCTAGAACCGATTGTATATGGTGTTCCACAAGGTTCAATCCTGGGACCCCTGCTGTTTATAATTTATATTAATGATATTGTCCTCATACCAAATACACCCGATATTATACTTTATGCAGATGACACCAGTGTGTTTTTTTCAGGAAAACAGTTATCTACACTAGAAACCCTCGCGAACACCTGGCTACATGAGCTTTCATGCTGGCTCCGGATAAACCAAATGCAATTGAACGTTCGGAAAACAAAGTACGTAATGTTTAAGCCGCGAAATAAACCTGAAAATTTTAATATCCAGGTCAAGTACCAAGACTCAGCCCTTGAACGCGTTTCCATTTATAGGTTCTTAGGTGTCCTATTTGAGGAAAACTTAAGCTGGACTTCTCATATAAATAAGGTTCACACAAATATCTCTAGATCTCTAGGCATTTTGTATAAAGTGAGATATTTGGTTCCCAGCTCTATTAAACGTCAGTTGTATTTTGCTTTAGTACAGTCTCATTTACATTACTGTCTTTTAATCTGGGGCACCACTACCAAGACAAACTTGCGCAGGCTTGAGATATTGCAAAAACGAGCTCTGCGTTGCATAGAAGATGTAGGTCCGCTAGAACATACATACCCATTATTCTTAAAACATAATTTACTCAAGATAAACGGACTGTTTCAACTAAAGCTTGCATATCATATATATCATGAAGTCACCCGTGACCCAGTTTCCTTTTATGCATTATACTTCCCTAACAAGAAACCTTATGATTTCAGGTATAGTCGCTTTCAAATGCCTCTGATGAGAACGAATTATGGTATGCAGCACATTGATTACTTAATTCCTGATTTACTTAATAAACACCCACGTATTATGGAACTTCTGCAGCAGCCTCGTTCCCCCCGTAACTTCAAGAACAATGTTAAAATGTACCTTCTGTCCCTGTCTCCTCCATAAAGTGTCCAGTTTCTAGTTTTTTTTTTTTACTCGCTGGGTGTATGTCCAGGTTCGCTATTTTTGGTTTTGTTGTCCTAAAGACGTAGGAGACATGCGATGCGGTTTTCATTGTTTTTGGTTTGCGTGCTATTTCTCCCCTTGCCTGTATGTTAATTCTGTGTATCTCATTGTTTGCTATGTCAATTTTTTTGTTTTGTCCTAGAGACATTTTAGCTATGCGTTGTTGTTTCCTTCATTTTTCATTGCATTTGTGTTAATTATGTGTAACTCATTGATCCTTACATATAATTCATGTAGTACGTATGCGATGTTGTTACTTTTCTTGTTTTGCTTTGTGTATTTTGCTGTATAATTTGCCACCCCCCTGAGCAATGTAACGGGTGACGGGGCCACGTCAGGCAAAAAATGAATTGCCTTTTGTCCCGTCACCTCTGACAAATCGATGTCAAAAAAAAAATAACAAACAAACAAACAAACATTCGTTACAGCACATCAAAGAGCGAGAGACCTTGCAAGTGCAGGTTGAGACAGGATGTGCTGGTCACGAAAGCGCCGGGGCTGAATTTAGTGACACTTAAAGCACCTGCAGCAATCCGTATGAGCAGTACCGGACACATGCCTCAAAATAGGAGACGCGTCAGCACGCGCACAGTGACTGCAGAGTTGCGACTACATTTATTGCATTTGTAGCAGTGTTTCCAGGTGCCACCTCTTTTCTGCCATGTGGAAGGCGCTGGTCGCGATGATCACTATGCACAAGAAGGGCAAAGAAACCCAAGCGTTCAAGATAGACGTAGAGGTTCTATTGAGTAGAGTGTTCCTACAGCCTTCTATGAGCCGTTATAGAGAGCGACGCACCTTTTTTGCAGTACATTTCATGCTTGCATTAGTTTCCTTTACGAGGAGGGTGTAGTTGTTGTTCTGGTGACAGAAACAAAGCCTGGCTGTCGTGAGTCCACACCTCTCTGCCACAGCTAGAAAACGTACTCATTGAGCCTGCTGAAGAAATAATGCAATTTTTGAACATCTGAAGAGAAGCATGGTTGGAGATGATCGGACGCAAGATGTCCCATTGTATTAGTTGGCCAAGTGAAGTATACAAAAATCACTAAACCGAGACGGGCATCAGCGACACACGTAATTTGGCGCAAATTTTTCGAGCAGTTATCACTGGTACTCATAAAAGTTCAGTACAAAAAAAAGGAACTGACCGCAGCGGTGGCCTAGTGGTTTGAGCTTCCGCGTCGCATGCGGGAGGTGGGGGGTTCGCTCCCCAGTGCTTCCAGGTACCCACTGATGATACAATGGGCACAAGCTTTCCCCTGCCTGGTGCTCGGCTTCTTGAGGGTAAAATGCTTGGGAAATGGGTCTCTGACCCCACCTCATGCAATGAAAACTACCTTCTGAAATGAAAACTATCTTGTGCCATAGCGCTCTTTTGCCAAAGCTGCCCTTGCGCGATAAACATTCAATGTCTTCATCACAAAAAAGAACTCTAAGCTGAAAACAGCCACGGCTGATGGAATTTGAGGATATATGTGGGCAAAAAAACTTATTATTTTACTGCTTTCCTGATTGCCAAGGACTTTCCAGAAGAAGGAATAAAAACCTACAAACATGACAAAATGTCTAGAAGTTCATTCCCCTAGCTCAATTCTATATTCTGCTGTTTAGTTCATTTTAAGCTAAGAAATGCGGCCTGCCCTCACTAGGCTTCCCAGCTCATAATATGAAAATAAGCTGCTATCTGTCCGCAGCTAGCCCTATTTTCCCCTGCTACAAGGATCGCAGGGAAGATCATCGACTTCGAAACGCAGTTCCCACTGGTTGGGCTGCGACATGAGCCGCTCATATCTATCAAATGCTAGATACATGGGTCTAAAATGCAGCGCATACAACAAATGAAGCCACCTTTAAAACATTGCACTCATCATTAAGATCAGTGGAACCCCCATTGAACGGTCTAGTCGAGTAAGTTGGCCGCACGTCAAAGGACTTCACGGTGGCCTATATGAACTCTTCCAACAAATGTTGGGATAGCTCTTTTGGAAGCGGCCTTCGCTTAGACCGCAACCTTGCAAGAGTAAACAGAGTAAACGGAAGAGACGTTCGATTATCTGGTGTATGGACGCAGAGCAGGGCTTCCTGGTGAGTCCTGAGTATTGAATCGCTGGCCCAAACGAGGACATAGTTACTAACGCGGCGTTGCGGTGAGGCTGCCCGATGCCCTTTTCCGGAAGCGACTTAGCTCCTAAGGAAGTGCATCTTCAGAGATAAGCCTTCGATATTGTTGACCTCGTAGTCCTTCTCCGACGTAGATTCCAATTAAATAGACCTAAATATCTACTAGCGAGGTACATGCTCCTTTCCTGACCTACCAAGCAGCGAGGGCTGTAAAATTTCAGCTCTCAAATAGTTTTGAGCAGCCACAAAGCACGCGGAAACACGCCAGACCATTCTTAGTTCGCGTCTCCAAGTTTAATTTGTACGTGAGACGCCAACCAGACTGACAAATTGCGGAAATTCACGATGGTCGTGTGCAGCAAAGATGGTGGCGCGAAACCGAGTTTTGCGGAACATTGCTAAGTTTAGAAAATTATCATATTTAGGTACAATAAGTACAAGCCACAAAAATTCTTCAGGCTGGCTCAAGGCTTACCCCTTACGGAGAAAAATCCCAGATATTTTTCTCCCCTCACTAACTACAGCCGAATACCTTTAGTTGCTGTGGAAGAAGAATGGAGTGATCCAAATATTATTATATGTGCTTTAGTAATGAGAAAAACCTCTGGAAAGGAGTTTCCATTGAAAAACTGCGCCGATTGCTCTGCTGTTTTAATTAACCTAATTTGTTCTCCGCCATTCACTCTCGTTTGTACGGGAGTTTATAGGCTGATTATTCCTCTAAATGTTCTCCAGTCCTAGTGATTATTCTGGTAATACAAAATCCAATAAAATGCAATGTACAGACAGATTATATGCATGGAGATGACGCCACATGTAGGTAAATTTTCACGTAACTTTAATAAAGAACTCTTTCTAAAGAACGGAAAATCGAAAGGGCTGTTCCACTCCAAAACTCAAGAAGAAAGACACATGGGAATAATTAACACGAAATACGTGAAATTCCTGTCGCAAACTACTTCAACCAAAAGTATAATCCAGTCTTGGCTTCCAGAAAAGCATTTCTTTTGTATCCCACCCCATTGCATGATTCCTGCTACTCTTATAAGAAACTTTGTTCCTGTTGCAATACTTTGCCCCCATTTTAAGTATTGCTTCCATACCATAGTGTACGTTCAAAAATTTCTAATAAATGTTTAAAAGTATTTCGCAGACATTTGTACTGAATGAATGCGTCCCAATATTGTTGACCATCACTCGCTTAAATAGACAGAATGTTTTTGTTTTTTCTGTGTGTGTTGTTCCCGTGAACAGCTACTACACGAGTTAACGAATTACATTCAGGCTAGCCAAGTGATCAGTTTCTAGACCTTCTGAAAAGAGTTTTAAAACTCTTCTCGTTTGTAGAATATTATTCGTTTATTCTTCTAGAATTGCGTCATACTATGTGAGAGGGGACTGATGGTGTAGAACAGATAATGTAAAAGACGGCAAGGTAAACGATTGAACTTAGTTCCGCGCGTGCTCTGAGGCATGGGCATTGCTAGCGTTCCTCTTCCGCACCTTCCCTTCAACCTTTCCGTGCCACATAAGAAAGCCAGTTAATGTGCGGCATCTTGATCAACATGCCAGCATGTGGGTTAGCAGAAGAATTCGTTTTTGTTTCAGGTAACTTTTTCGTATCTCCTCGCTGAAAGTAGCAAACGTTTTTCACTTCTATGTCATGCCGGCTTGCATATCAACTATTATTAGTGCTGCTTCATTCGACGAGAGGTCAGCATCTTTGATCACCTCGTCGGCACCATCTCTTTTCAGCCTTATCCGAATAAGCTTCAAGCTATGACAAAGTTCCTGCACTCAAGAACTGAAGGAGTGCTGGGAACGCCTTGCGATGGAGTATACGCTTGTCCTATGTTGAACTAGTTTTTCCAAAGTCACCGGAAATTTTTGAAGAGTATGGCCTCTGTAGGAGTAGATGTAGTCCTGTTTGACGATACTACCGTAAAAAAACAGCTCTGCAGCGAGGAATCGAACCGCAGAAAATTGCGTTGCTAGCCTGGGTGCGCTTCCTTTTCACTGTTTTGAACACATATAAATGCTTTCATTATTAGTTGCACGGCGCTTTTTGTGTACGTTTCCTGAAAGTCTGTCGTTTAACTTCACAGATCGCTGCCGCCTTATGTGGCACAGCTCAGTAAACGATGAAGCAGCCCAGACAGCACCTGTGCCCCTCGGATCATCTTAGCTCAGAAGCAGCTTCATGGTGCACTCTATGTTGAAGACTCGCCTTTCGTGAACGAGCTAACTGTCCTTTTCGGTAATTAGTTGCATTAAAATGATCTGCAGCTTCAAGTGAGCGCTCGCCGAGCATTCGCATCGTATCAGCACTGCAACAGGCAGTATTTAGAGTGAGGTTTCACGGCGAATCGGGAAGTTCTACAGGATCTGACAAGTGTTTTCCTCAAGCTGAAGCACCGCTCGTTCCACCGAAGCGTTTTTCCTTGGAAGGTCGCTGTTTTGAAACAGATGCACCAGAATGTGAATGGCTGCTCCGGAGGGCTTGAAATACTTAGCGACAGCCCTATGCTTCGGATTAATTGGGACAGTTACAATGCAGTCACTTCCATAGGCATCTACGTAAAAGCATGCTTTAGCTGAATGGTACCTAATCAGAACCTTTGCTCACGCATATATTTTTTTTTGCAGCTCAAGCAACAAGAGAATGGAACAATTTAAACATAGATAATACTAGCAGCTCATCATTAAATACGTTTAGTGCCCTGGTTAGAGATCACCTGTTTTTTCAGATTTTATTCTCATTTTCCACCCTTTCCTAATCTGCCCTGTTTATTTTTACCGTTTTTTGTGCCTAGAATGAAATTACAGCGCTAATTACAGCCGATTTTCCTTTCTTTTGCTTGTCACGATTTTCGCAGCCTATTATTTGTACCTCAACTTGAATATTAACCGATTTTGTAACATTTTGTACCGTATGTTATTGTTCAAGTTGTTTTGCTTACCAATATGTGCACTACACCTGGTTGTATTATTCACCGCCCTTCCTGTTACAGTCCCTGATGGGACTTACAGTATCAATTAAAAAAAGGAAAGCTCTTTATTTACGTTAAGCGGAATCTGGGGCGGACCTAGTTTGCGGGAGATACCGGTCGCAGGTGATTATATTAGTCTGCTGAATTTCAAAAGCGAAAAAAAACACACACCCCAAATCCTTCTGGCCGCAGATAGAGTGCAGCGGCAGGTGTACTATTTGCTGAAGGAGGCGTTTCACTCTTTAGGCGCTTTGGAGGAGTAGAATGCTGCTATAGAGAGTACAGTAGTCGGTATACCCTATCATAGAGAGTACCAGTTCTTGGAGTGAACATATGACGAGTTGCTTTCGGCTGAAACTAAAGCAAGTTAACCTGCTAGCATCAGTAGTTAGAAACAGAAGATAGAGCAGCGTTTCGGTTTGTTTGAGCATGAACAACAATACATAAGAACGCTTTGCGGAATAATACCCAATTGAATATTTGCAGTTAATTTCCTTTCCAAGCGCATACATGACTAGAATGGTCTGTCGCATTTATATGTCTCTGCTCCTGCTTTGCCCTTTTTCATTCTGTCAGGACCACGTAGATGTAGCGCCCGCCAATTACTTCAAAGTGCTTCGCTCGAGTTTTTATTCGAGCAAGATTTAAGAGAATGTCATTTTTCGGGACAACACTATGCGCAGTCACGCTAATAAAGAAACTCTATCGAGGCTAAGCCAACTTAAAAATGCTAAAAAACGTTTTTCACTGTATCGCTTACTCAAACCACGATGCGAAAAAGGAAATTTTAAAACTCTCTCCGGCTTTGCATGGCACAGCCTTAAGTTCCACATAATATTGTTGGTCCCTGAAGCTGATAATAAGCCGATCGTTTGTTATTTTCGTTCACTAAGCTATACATAGAAGAACTTTATCATAGGCACAACGCACATCTCGCAACAAAGTGTACTGCACTGAACACGTCGACATGGCTTATTTCGTTTGCAAGACAAAAAAGTCTGTGCATTAAAAAGGAAATAGCTGGCAAAAGAGACTGCACTGCAGGGATTGCTTATCATCATGGTGGGTGGAACAGCGCGAACAGAGCAGAGACGAGAAGAAAAAGACACAGACAAGCACTTGTTTGTGTCTTTCTCTTCTCCTCTCTCGTCTCTTCGCGCTGATCCACCCACCATGAACTGCTACCAACTCGTCCAAATTTCCATCCTTCTTCAGGAATTGCTTGCCTGAATCCTCCCTACACGGGAAGAGGTACACACTCTCTACTTTTTTTACAGATTTCTCAAAATCCTTCAAGAGCAATTCCTTAGCAGGTATAAACACCAACTACTCTGCATGTCATCATTATCAGCCTTAATACACCTATTGCAGGGCAAGTGCCAATCCTATATCGCTTCAATTGACATTTTCCTGTGAGAGAAGTGGCCATCGTGTTTCCGCGGACTTAATCTGATCCATCCACCAAACTTCCTGCAACGCCTTGCTAGGCTTGCCTTCATTCCAGGTCTAGCCCGTTACCCTTAACGACGATCGGTTATCTTGCCTTCGCACTACATGCTCTGGCTAAACCCATTTGTTCCTCTTGTCTTTGATTAGAATATCATTAACCCGCGTTTCTGCTGTAACCCACTGTACCCTCGTTCTGTCTGTTAATGTAGCACTTATCAATTTCAATGAAGTTTAATCCTAACTTTCCTGCAGTGAACGGTAATCTCGCAGCTTTCATTACGGAGTGCGCAGTAGAAGGAGGCGGTGGTAGGATGTTTCGACAGGATACCCGCAACTTTCTCGGAAAAGAAATGATCCATGAAGAAACGCCAGTGCTTCAAAGCATCTTACCCCACAGGCAAATTAGAACTGCCAGAGTTATAGAAGTTAATCAATATGCGCTTGGCCAGCCACATTAGGAAGTTTAATATGTCGAGAATTGAGCATGGTTTAAAGAACCGAAGTATCCTAAAATCAGTGAAGAGCAAACTAGGCATATTGAAAATCAGATGTATGGTGAAAATCATTAGCAATATGGATAAGGGAGTTAAATCATCCCAAAAGTTTTACACACAATATATGAAGTAGCTTATGTAATCAGGACATTAATGCAAGAGGCAGCAGAGCACAATAATAAGACTTCCCGCTAGTAAAGAAAAAGGAGATAAATGAAGCCTTAGAAGCAATGCAAAGGACAAAAACAGCTTTTAAGACTTTGGAAACAGGAGATCTGCTGAAGCACGTTGGGGAGATTGTGCTGGGAAAACTTATGACCTCAACTGTACCAGAAGCTTATAAGAACGCAAACATCATCTTAACCTATAAGAAGAGGGATGTCACGGAGACGAAAATCCACAGACCGATCACCTTACTGTCCATTGCCTGCAAGGTTCGTGGTAATGTATTTGCTAATTCATTGAGGGCAACCTTAGGCTTCAACCACGCAAATCATCAGACAGACGTTTGTGAAGGATTCTCGACAAAAAACCATTATCGCACTATCAGTCATATAATATAGACATCTGCAGAATATAACCAACCCCTATATATGGCATTAGAAACCTCAGCAGCCATGCAGGCATTGCAGAATTGAGGTGCAGAAGAATCATTTGTAAAAATACTTGAAGGTATCTGAAACGGCCGCATAAAAAATGTTGTCCTCAATAAATAAGCAATAAAATCTGAATAAAGAAGGCTATTAAGCAGGGAGACACGATCTTGCACTTACAATTACATGCCTGTTCTCAGGAGGTAAGTCTGAATTGTGAACTGTTCGGGGTAAGAGTTGATCGAGAATAGCCTAATAATCTCAGATTTTCGTAGGAAGTTGCCTAGCTAAGTATGTCGGAAGATGACTTGCAACGCTTTACTAACGCCTTATATTCGCAGAGCAGAAACGCTGCCCAAAAATTTATATGCACAAAACGAAGTAATGTTGAACAGCCTCAGAAGGAAACAGCAGTTTTCAGTTCGCAGCGAGGTGCTGAAGGTTTTACTTATTAGTTTTGCTTTCAGTGCAAAAGCATAAGCCAAGGAGGTCTAGGCAAAATCCGTTACAAAACATCTCACTACGGCCTGCACTTCTAAAGAAACAAAAAAAATTCAAGCATCTGACGCCGGCTGCTTTTAACAAAACAAATGCACAAAATAGAATGAAAAACAGCTTTACATAAAAATAATAATCATAAAATCAAACCATTTTCGCGCACGGTGTTGCAGTGCGCTCAAAACATACGAAACAGTAGGCACTGTAAAAGACTATTATGTTACGCACGACTCCTTTGCACATACAGTCACCCAGAGTCTCCAACACCTCGATGGGTAGCTCGGGGTAAGTATTTAAAACTCGGGGTATTGTGGCGTCAGCTTTTGGTAGCCATAACTTGTACGGGACTCAGAAGAGTGGAAGGAAGTAGATCAGGAGTTATAAACTCTTCATTTGTCAAGATAGGTGTTCTGGTAATTTTTTGTGTTCTTTTTTATTTCTATAACAAGCTTTTTGTGATGAACTTCTTTCAATTCTAAGCTACTTGTGTTTTCTAAAACTGCTTCTTTATCTTCACTTAGCGTAAGATTGAAAAGTGCACAAATAGCTCTTTAGGGAATCAATCTACATAGGGCAGGTAGTCATCGCAGATTTAGATCACGAGAGGGAAATAAGTATAAGAATAAAAATGGGTTGCAGGGCAATTGGCAGGCCCTCTTAGTTGAATAATGTAAGTTTACAAATAAACCAAAAGAAAAAGTATACATTAGCTCTATCTCCGGTATTCACGTATCAGGGAGAAATGTGAAGGCTAACCAAAAACGTTCATATTCATAATTGCAAATAAAAAGTTTGCATACAGCAAGTAGTTTTATATAGCGCCAATTCGTTGCTCTAAACGTTTTCGTACTCTCAGTGCAGGTGTACAAAACTTGCTCGAAAATTTCGAGTCCAGATCTCGCCTCAAAAGATTGTCTTCTTTTGGAAAGAATGAATATTTCCGCCAAAAAGATCAGATATGTTCCTTTAAAGTTAGTTTTTTATAGTAAGCCTTCTTATTTCATCTGCACTCCGTGCTGCCGTGGCGTGTATTGTGGTTTTGCGTCTCCAATTGTGTTTCAGCTTTCAAACTGGTCTGCAGCCTGTACCAAATAGTTTTTGCGCCCTCCTGTTTTACAACCTCCTGGACTGACGGTATCTTGCACAAGATACAAAAGGGGTGTGAGCGGTGATCATCAACCTCATTAAGACACAAATTGAAACTCAGTGCAGCAAAAATAACACGCTGGAAAATCACATGCCCCACTTCCGGTTTCGTGACACGTATGAACCGTTAGACGCCCAAAAAGCAAACGCCCTCTTAACGAATGTAGCGCGTGACTCTGCATTTTTTTTTAGACCATCTGCTATGCGGTATAGATGTTAAGATGTCCTGAAAGTGTTCGGTGCATATGATGTTGAAGAAATAAGGATTTAAATGCCTAAAGCCGCTTGCGGGCCAACAGAAACTGTGCGCTTAAATTCTTGTAGAATATAATAATTTAGAACGTCCGAGTGTATATGAATTCACTTTTACATTTTTTGAAAACAAGAAAATATGGTTGCAAGAACGTTTATTACGCGCGAAATGTAGCACTCGAAAATAACTCAGAGCATAGACATGAGCAGCACAAACACGAATCTAGTTAGAAAAGTTCTGCACATTCGAGCGCTCATAACGGAGCGCGAAAGACATTTGTGTAGATAACTTTTGTAAACGGCGCTCACTAAACCGAAAAGAAAGGGTTTTTACTGTTCTCATTCACGCCTGTTGCATAATAGAACCGCAAGAAACACATTTTTTAGATATAAGGATAAAGCAATGTAACCTAAAATTATGCTTCGTTCTAGAATTTCCAACTGCGAATTGTAAAAGTAGGGACTCCGACTGACCGCAGGGCGCCCATTTTTTTTTTCATAAAGCACTTGCGTAGTGTCTCAAAATATGTCGGACCATGCAAACTTCTGCGAGTCTGGAATATAGATAAACAAGCAGAAAAGAAACACGAAGGGTACAAAAAAGATGATTTACCGTATGGTGTTGGCCTCCGGGCGCTGCATAGGGCCAATAGACCAAGCAACAGAAACGGCTTCCAGATGGCCATGATCGAACCTGTGTTTTGCCCTGTGCGCACTGGAACATTTATAATCATCTAGGCGTATTGTTTCTCTGGACAGAAGCTTGGAGGAGTAAAAAGCGGGCAAAGAAAAAGATATATATTGTGTTTATTGCAATGAAAGGTTGGCAGAAGAACGGCATATGTATTGCAAAGATTCTGCGAATTATGTCATAGCTGCGTCGGTGATTTCATCGCCTTTGTGCGCTCACCCAGCTCATTGTCCAATGATATAATCTTTTCCTGGAATCATAAGAATCGGAGCACTGTTACTGGTCGCCAATAATGCAACAATGTTCCATGCAATACCAGAAATGCGTTCATGCTGCCGCAATAACTTTCCGCCTGGAGCTTTGTCATGATGATGACTCCGACTTTTCTGCTGTGCTTAATCACAGCGTGAGAGTATAAAATATTTTAACTTAATTTTGTGATAAGAAAAGCAAGAAGATAAGGTGGTTTCCAATTTCTATGCTCTTCGCTTAGCAATCTCTCACCAATCATTCAACCATAACAGTCGTGCAAAATGAGCCTCCCGGACCACAAGTGAAACGCTGATAGCGAGCAATGTGCACGCCGTATTGGATGAGCAGAGGAGAGGGCTAAGTTTACACAATCAATTCCTCCTTGAAAAAAAGAAAGTATTGAGAATAAACTTCCTAAATTGCATCCCACTTATTCGTTTGGTTTAAAGAACTGCCTTCATAATTTTACTTAGGACACCTCGGCAGGCAACTGTCTGGTTGATTTGGCGCAAAAGGCATTTCTTCTCAAAATTTACGAATTTTCGTGAAATGCTTTAAAATTCCTTGTCATCAGAAACATTCCATTGTCCGTTTTTACTTTTCGAATAAATTGCGCATCTATCCCTAATTATTACGAAGTCCATACAGTCTTTTGAAAAAAATTCATGAAACCATGGTTCTGTGCCGTTTATATGGTTTAATAATTGTAAAAAATAAATTTCAGTCGTTTTACACAAATGCTTATTGTCCTGTGTTTATCTAACGAATTCTATTGCCATTCGTCACGATTTTGTTTGTACTAATTTTTGCACTAGTTTTTGCTATATTGGCTTACATAATTCGGCGGGCTTGCACAAAAAATTGTTTTGAGAAAAACTATCTGTAGAGTATTTAGCGCAGTATCACCTATACCATGGTTTTTCTAAAGAAACCCTGAAAGGTCAAGCACAGTTCTTTGAACAATGCCCTTTCACGAAGTAGAGCACTGCGCGCAATGCAGCGCACAAATGTCTGTTGGGACGAATAGCTTCTGCTAAGTACAAATAAGCACAATAATCGAGCAATTTCGCTGTTCACTGAACCTTTTGCAAGTGAATATTTATATCGACTATTTCAATGTTTTTTCCCTTTAACTCCTCAGTTAAGTTTCGAAATTTTTTAAGACGAAAAATAAAGTAAAGTAGAAATCATCACTGGATTTAGAAACAGCTGTCTGCGCAATATGCTATCAGCACTTCTGTGCTGCAACACATGGCAAACAAAGAAAGTTTTCCAGAAATTTTCGTTGTCACCCTGTTTAATAGGAACTGTTGCCGGGAAGACTGCGCTCAATATTTTTCTTACTTTCTGCAGAATCCTGCGTCTTCCGTGAAATACTGCCATTTTGCCATTTTGTTCTTTCCAAAAACCATGAGTCATACTTATTTTCAAAATAGAGAAAGCATTCTGGTGGTCTATCACCCAGTGGCGCTTTCAAAAAAAGGTTTTCTTTCAAGAGTGGGCTGCATTTGCTTCTAACGATGGAATCTTGGACGTTCCTCTAGAGTTAAAGCTGCCTAGCTGCGTGTTGGTTGGAAGCCACATTGATTTCGCAGTACGAATGCGTTACATATCGCAAGAAGATATCGCACTGCTTCAGTAATGAAACACGCAATACACGCATCACCATTATAATAGGCACGCAATAGAAACAATGTGTCAGGTATGCTTGTTACTCAATTGGATCGCGTGTTTTGTTCATTAGCAGAGTTTACATATGTGAGCCAAAAATTACTTATCAAAGAAAGAAAATAACATAATTTTGAGCATTCATTTCCCTGCGTGCGAGCAATTACCAGACTAACATTTTCTTGTCGATGATTGTGGTTCAAGGGTTAGGGCTAGTTACGCCGAATTACCTAGAAAAAAAATTGAGACAAAAATTAAAATGCTAATTGATAGGATTCCTGCTGGTCACGCCCTAGATTTCGCAGCTGCAACATTAATGAAGTGAACCAACAGCTGAGAGCAATTTTCTGCGCGCTTTAACTTCAACCTGCCGCAATATACAAAATATTTCTTTTGCCATGGACGAGCGTGAAAGGAAAGAAAGAAGCAGGACCAGAAATAGTAGAATTTTGAATGCAGAAATTGTAACATGCAAGAGCGGGAGGAAGTGCAAACCTAGCATACATAAACACAAACGACGACAAAGCGAAAGCAAAAGAAAAAATGACTTTTTAAAGAAGCTTTTGAGAGCGCTCTGTGGATGCCCAATACTTGATTTTCAGTGCTGAATTATATTTAAAAATTTCATGCTTAAATTGCTGAATGTGCAAACTGGTGCCTGAAACCTGCCGAAATAAAATTTAGCTCAGTATTTATGGCGAAGAAATTTGTCTTGCGTGGTTTAAGTTCTACGATTTTGGTGGCTATGTTCTTCAGACGCACTTTACTATTGCACAGCCAATGCACATAGAAGATAACGCCGCAAATATAATATTTGTGCACATAATACACTTGCAAAATTATCTGACATTCAGCCACCATCACAGAGCATGCGCGTTGGCAAAGCGACCACTGAAATTTTCTGACTAACTTTTGATCCTATTGAACGTGCGGCAAGAGAGACTTAGTGCCATGTCGAGCAAGGTGCGAAGCCGATTCTGCCAATGAAGAAACTGGGAACGTTCTGGTGGCGCTTCATTATCATCAAGGTAACCATTGAAGTGTCCGGCGTAGGCTGGAGCCGCATAAGCTAGCAGTGGACGAAGTGAACCTACTTAGAGAAACCAGCTCTCATTTTAACAGTCAGGGAGTAGGAAGGCGTCGAGGGACTGCATATGGCCGAGGCACTCGCCACCAAGAGATGAAAATAGGCCCACATTCAGTTTAGAGACACGGATTGTGCTCAAGTGTGATTGGACTGTCGTCGATGCCATGGAGAAATGCGCGGACGTCAGTTAGCGAGAAAACGCTGGTGCATTAAAAAGCAGAAAAGCAGCGGTCATGCTCGTTGAGTAAAGAGCATGGAATTTCCACAACGTGGTCAGCCAGTGTTGTTATCGATGGCGAATTCTTAATAGTGTCACGAGGTGGTGACGGGAACTCCGCCGGTGTCACGTAGCACCGACTGGGGTCCGGTCTTGAGGAAGGCACAGAGCAGCTCGTAAGAGAATACTTTAATAGGCTGGCTTACGCCCACTAAGAACAGCTCTGAAAACTCAGCGGCGGCGATAGCAGCGAACGTTCTCGGCGGTCGTCGACTAACAGAATGCCCTTCGCTCTTAGCCGTGCTCGATTTTAAAGGCGGCAAGGAAAGTTCCAGAACATAGTAGGCACACTTGCGCGAGGCTAGGAAAAATCGAGATAACTCTGGTCGCGTCTCGCGTCCCAGAAAATTGATAATGCGGCGTGCCTGCCGCGATAAGAAGATCGGACAAAAAGCAAGCTTCGCGGCAATAGATACGTCGCGTAGGTTAAAAGTTCGACTTTTGCGTGAGCGTACCAATGATTTTTTATGGTGCGAAAAAATACATAAACAAGACCATAAGCAAGGCCAAGGGCGTGGTAAGATTGCGCATTATTTTGTTTTATTAGAGAAGTGGGCCATGAGGCATAAGTTGAGGAAGGGGCCTGGCACGCAGGAGATAGAACGGTAAAAGTATCAGTGAAGAGCTCTTTCGCTGATGTAGTCACAGAGGTTTCCGGTGAAGTGCCTGTTCATTCACTTAGAGAAGACATAGGAGTGGCTCTATCAGCAGCAAGGCCGCTGTATCAGCAGCAAGCACCAAGACAGCACAGCGCTCCACATAAAAGTGTACCGCATTCATTACAAAAATTGTGGTCTTGAGTGTTTCGCTGAATACCGACCTTTAAAGAGAGATTAGAGACACCATGGTGTTTTTCTTTGCTGTGCAGCGGACAACAGATCGAGAAAGCGACACTGCGCCACGGAGATGGCGAACGGCGGTGATAGAAGATAAGCGGGTTTGTAAACCACGGGCGGGTAACGATTGTTCACGAGTGCAGCCATACTCTCGAGAGCGGCACATAGTAGGCATTTCGCGGCGCTAATAGCAATCCTCAGCGTTCCGCCTGTACATAAAGGACATAAAACAGCGCGTTTGTGAGTTATACTGCCTGCTTGTAAACCTTGATATTGTGGCCAGTAGAGAAAAAAATCTTTGTCCACGTCGAATGAGGCAGCGAGACAAGATCTTCCGCCTAGGGCCACATATTGCTTCTGCCTAGGCGAGCGAAGCCGTGATAATCTGAAAGAATAGACAACAACACTGCGAAAATTTGTTATCAAATGACGCGCTCAGATCAGATTGGACGAAAGGGCCTGCAAACTGTATGGAAGCGCTAAGTGTCGACCCAATACATAAGGCAAAAGCTCTTAGGTGCACTAGCAGTAAGCTGTTCTTCGGTGACTAACTCAGAATGCAAAACGTTGCGCGCATCGCGACGAGGGGCAGAAAGTGGGCAGGACGGCAGCAGCCTTTACACGATGCCTAATCGGGATCCGAGCTCACGACCTCCGAATATCGCGTCCGGTGCCCTACCAACTTAGCTGCGCCGACGGCTGTCCAATGTGCTTCTGTCGTGGGTATTTATGTTTATTGCCTGTAAGCGAACCTTGAGAGCGTTCACCAGCGCCACCTTCGTCCATAGAGGGGGACGTAGCACGTCATGTATTACCGCAATTGTAACGGGAAACATCATCAAACGGCGAGAGCGGAAACTGCGATAGCCCCTTTATGCTAACAGCCATCGAAACCAAGGTGCACAGGGGAATGTATTTTAGTTAAGTAGTGGTGCCGATCAATTAGTTTGAAGAAAATTACCTACGAGCCCCAAGGTAAGAACCTTGTCAGTAAGAAGAGATTAAAAAAGAAATAAACCGCATTGGCGCCTTGAGTACATAAATTTAGACAGTAGTTATGTTCGACATCATTAAGGTTAAATTAGTTGTACGTTGAAAACTGTATTTTCCCCTGTTATGTCGCATTACAGCTTTGTTGATGCCCACGTAATGAGCGGATGATATTCTAGGAGACCTTTCTGAAAATTAGTCTAAAAACTAGCAATGCGAAATCGGTTTGGTTTTTTGAGACAATTTATTTAACTAAAAGTTTATTTGTAAATTTGCGCATATTTAAGATTCGCGATATTCAAGTGATTTCGTCGAAGGAGTCACAATATCTGCACAACAGAATATATTCTTTGCACTCGATTAACTTCGCCTGTACATCTAGAAACAGACAACTGTTCTATTCAATGATGTTGATTTTGTGGCAGTCTCAAGTCATCTTTACTGCGCACCATAACATCAGACTAACAATATTCACTGTAACTTTAAGAATTCTTAACGCGCCAAGACAACTTAGCGCGCTTCACATACGCGACGTCTGGAGTTTTTGCGATGAGATATTCAATCAACAATAGGTACGCCAATGAACAACTTCGTCCTTCAGGTATCGCAATTGGTATTCAAATTCGATTCACTGCAGATGACTCCTTATTTTTTAGGTTTCTAGTGACGAGAAAAGTTTCCTAAATTTGATCTTAAAGAGAATGAATGTTTTCAATTGTCGCTGCGTACCAGAGAATTGAAACAATCATTATTCGGAACCTTTCATAAAATTGGTGTTTGCGCCTGTGCTATCGTTCTCGGAGGAAGTTCAGAGCTAACAATTACAGCTAGTACTTTTTGTGCAGGCTTATGAATTCCTCACACAACTCTGTGCGAACTGTTCCCAGTATTTGTTCTTAAAATTTGACGAAGTCCGCCACGCTTTATTAGTAGCCCTACGATTCAGGCTCGGAAATGTTGCGCACGGGAGTAAGAAGAGCATGCCAACGCTGGTGTGAAAATGTGAAAAGGCCAGTTCGTACACAGGTTCACAGCTGCCCAGGTACAACACCATACTAACAGATGTTTCTGATATTTCGTTGATAGAGCAGCATCAAGACCCAATGTCATTTTTTTTCTTGAGCCCGCTTCGATATACCTGCTAGCGTGCATTGTGCTGTGCACGAAACCGGGTAAAGCTGCTTGGGTTTGGCAGTCTATCGTTTTGGGGCATGGTTCAGGCGAACTGCCTATAGTGTATACCTTAACTGGCATAGCAGGAAGCAGCCTTACAAAGCCTACTGACTTTAAGATAACACAGTTAGGAGCTGTTATGGAGTGTAAAATTCGCTAAAAACAACCAGTATAGAGTGAACATGCAGATCGAAGCAGCAATACCTGGGAGATTTCCATCTTCGACGCACTTTCTTGAAGCTTTGCAGAAAAAAGGTAATATATCTATATATATATATATATATATATATATATATATATATATATATATATATATTATATATATATATATATATATATATATATATACCTACAAACCAGACGTCATAGTCGGAGGTCGTGGATTCTGATATCCCACCGGCGGCATGGTGTTTTCTCTGCTGCTTTATAAGTAATTTTCTTTAAGTAATTTATTGGCACTAGAAACTAAAAAAATGGAAACATTACCCCGCGAACCATGGTTTCATGACTGTTGGCTAAATTGATATGTTTGGACAACCAGCCCCTCATTTAGTTAGCCTTGTCTGCTAATAGCTTAACGAGGGTCTCGGTTCTGGCAGTCTTGATGCCATAGGTATCATAAGAGGGCTCTCGCACGGTTTCCGCCCTCGCCGTTTGATGACGTTCTACGTCACACTCGTGGTATTACAGGACGTGCTACGTCCACCGCTAGGGACGAGAGTGGCGCTGGTGAACACTCTCAAGTTTCGCTTACGCGCAAAAAAATAAATACCCACGAAAGCAGCAGATTGGACTGCCATCGCCGTAGCTCAGTTGGTAGAGCACCGGACGCGATATTCGGAGGTCGTGGGCTCGGATCCCACTGGCAGCATGGTTGTTGTTTGTGCTGCTTTATAAGTAATTTTATTTAAACTAATTGATTGGCACTACTGATTAAATAAAAAAACATTCCCCTGTGCACCTTTGTTTCGGTGGCTGTTGGCTTCCTTCATATGTTTCTCAAACAAGCCCCTCATTTCATTTGTTTGTCTGCTAATAGCTTAACGAGGGCCTCGGTTCTGGCAGGATCCATTCTTCTTGCTATTCACTAAATAAGGATAACATTCTGTCCATCTGGGGTTTGAAATCTTCCCGCCAATATCAACTTCTCAAAAACAACGCGCGGCGCTTCGGCAAAAATTTTCAAACGTTGGTTCCAAAATACTTAATGGATTGCTCGAAGATTATTTGTAAAGAATTTGCGAGTTGGTCTAAATTTACGTTATGTACAGAGGAACTATGGAATCCTTACTTTTCTGAAAATTAAACTTTCCCCGCTTTTGTTTCCCCGCTCCCCGTTTTTGTTTTGGTTCATGGGGTCTAACGTCCTAAATTGATGAGGACATATGGACGGCGTAGTGGACGGCTCCGAATGATGTCGACCACCTGTGTTTTCTAAGCGTGCAATGACATTGCACAATACGTGGGCCTCTAGCAATTTCGACCAGTGGCCTTCGGGATAGCAGTCAAAGGCTATAACCTCTCAGCCAGCGCTGCGGCTAAATGCCGCTGCTTAGGGGATTCCCATTGACGCGACAACAATCTTAAAAATTCATTAAAGCTAGCATATTTGCATTCATATTGTCGTTCTTAGTTACTACAGCATCAATCGAAATGTTCTGGTTCTTGTCCTTAATATGAAGTTCCAGCGCGGACAATTAGTAGCAGAGGGCTGGAACTCTGACATTGGTATAGTAAATGGTGAAGCAAATTCAGTGTTTCTTACGATCACTGGGTTTCCTTAAGAAATACACAATTAATTATTTGTTAAATAACAACTTTGGCTAGTACTGAATCAATGAATATGAATCTGAATGGTAACTAGAAGTATTTTTACTATATTCAATATTTAGTTCTTCGTAAGCCCTCCATGCCTCACAGCGTCTATTCGTGGCCCTAGAATTATGTTCTAATCTGTAAACACAACCGCTGTGATTTCTCAAGGGCAGATATTGCTTTGGTTTTGTAACAAAAACGTATTTCATGCAATTAACATTGTTTGCCTACTGAAGTACTAATGTTCTGTCAAAATACCTGCATTCTCTGAACGTCAGAAATCTTAGTACGAAGTTCCTCATGGCAGTCGGCACTACATCACCAACCTCTATCTCCAATTAGAAATTTAGTTTAGTGTGTAACATCACAGGCTGCTCAAATGACGCCAGCAGCCTTTAAAAACGCCTTTGCTAGCGGCGAAGTTAGAACCTCTCGCAAAGCCCTCATCTGTCTCGTTTGAACTATCCACCGGAGTTGTCTTGGGAAATGAAAACCAGATACAGGAAGTCAATAACCGTGAAAATCGATCAAGTGTAGTCACTGCTATCAAAAGTTTCCATTCTTTATAATAGTTATTCCTCTACTGTCTTCATTTAACTCTTCTATGTTGCGATGACACTTAACCCACTCTGCCTGACAAGGACAAAAGTACCGGATATTGAGATAAAATATGCATATGAAATTTGAATAAAACAAAGAGTTAGATACAGAAAAAAAGTTGTTTGCGAAATAAAATTAAGCTACGGTGGGCAACAATTACGTTAAATGTAAAAGTAATTGTGCAGTAAATTGAATAAAGTTTCCTAATAACTGGTTAATTAGCAGTTTAATGTTCATTGGAAGTTAAAATCTATGTGCAGCAAGATGCCCTGTTAAGTTTTGAAGCGACAAACCCTGATAAAAAGAAAATGTAGACCTCCTCAATCACAAAAACAAACCTAATAGCAAAGAGGTGCCAAAGGTTGACGCAAACGCTATCTCTGCTCAAGATGTATTGCAGTGCAATATGGCGCTGATTTCGCACTGTCTGAACTTTTGCACCACGGGATGGAGGAATTTTTTTGTTGTTATGCCCCTCGGGGGCATGAAAAAGACCCCCAATGACAACCATGCTGAGTAATATTATGATAAAAATCTTTGTTTAAAATTTTATATGCTATTTACTGAGGTTTAATTTGAACTTCTCATTCGCACTAAGCAATCGAATTATCTTTTAAAAAGTTTTAAGAGAACATTCGTTTTAAACTTACATGGTAAAAAAAATTCTACGGTAAATGACGCCTCCCGCAGCTCAGAGCAGGCTTATTAAAAAATTTTTGTTTGTATTTCGAAGTGCCTGGCTTCAGGAGATTTTGAAACAGTAGGCGTACTTTTCATGCAATGTACAGAACGATTGCGGAAATTTATGTAAGTGGCGAAAGGAAAGTGAAAAATTGAAGGCATCTGGCTGTCTCTTTTGACAGCAACTAATTTTGCAGCCCCAAAAACAACTTATATTGTGAGAAAAAGATCCTACAAATACATAGACGCTGCAGTGAACGTGGGGCGGGAGTAAAAAAGGAGGAGCATTATGGATCAATAAAAAAATTTTATATCACGAATGATGCTTATGATGCACAAAATGTATCATAAGATAATGAGCGAGAGAATAAAATTGTTGAACCGAGCACCAATAATCCCTGGCAGTGGTACTCTCACTCCCTACAAAAAATGCAAATTAGTAACGGGCAGCACAGCACCTCGTTGAATGTTAGGGTTAAGGTGTTTGACGGTGTAAAGGCCGCGGATGAAGGAAGACAAATCTATCTTTATGTGGCTAGGCTTTACATTAGCGCTGGCCAGATGAGTAAGTGAAGAAAGTGAGGATACTCAGTGCATAAAGAAAAACTATCTCACCTGCTTCACACGTGGTACTACACTCTGCTGCCGTGGGAAAGTTGTTGCCACAGTACCGACAGGCTCTGTTATTCATGAAGCACCTGCCGCCGAACTTACCAAAATAGTGAACCGTGAAGAACGGGTTGCAGTTAAAACGCATGCAGCTAATTGCAGACCTCCACTGAAATTATAAAAGGAAAAAATCAGCCATGTAACCTGGTTTTAGGTCTTTAGCTGCCAATTTCTTGTTTTCTTTTTTGCTCTTTTCAAAAGCAGTTGAGATGTGTGCGGTACAAATGAGAATATTTTCTGAATTATGTCAAAGTATATTCATCTTGTATTCAACATATTGTTTTCTTGAATGAAACAAACCATTGAAGGTGCGTTTAATACCAAAAAAACAACCTTCGTCTACAGAACGGATGCGCGCACGCTTGCTGTCACGGTAAGCCAAAGGTTCATTGCCACGCAAATGCCGTGCATGAGTGTTCATTTCATCGTTTTTGTTTTTTTGTGTGTGTTCTGAGAACACCATGTTAGCTAAACTTTTCTCTTAAATTACTTAAATATTATCTAGACAGGTATATTACATGCTTGTTTACACACCTAAACAGGTAAAGTGCCTGCTCTTGGCAAGGGAGGGTGTATTTCCATTCTCTATGAATTAAAAGGGAAAGAAAAAGTACATTTATGGAAAGAAAGGTGAAAAGGTGGGCCTTTGGTGACGGCATTCTGGCTGCTTCACATTGAGGAAGATTGAATGGAAAGAGACTTCGGATAGAGGGTGATGATGTCAAAACAATAAGTACTTCAAGATTTGACCCAAACAATACTGATGTTCCAGCGCGCAATTACTGGCTGTTCCACCACGCAAATTCCACGCGTGGCGCATTCAATCTACGTCCTGCACGCACAGCGACGCATACCGTTTAAACATGCTTCACACATGCCCTCCGTAAAGACACACATGAAGTTATTGCAGTTTGTCGAAGATATAGTCCACGCTCTTACAACCCTTCTCACGACACGACGTTTGGCCATCCGTTAACCCCACAGAAAAACTATGTATCGCTGGTAAAGTACCTGTGAAATATCCCCCACTCTCTTCTCGGCAAGGAATGGCATTTCCATTGATTGGTTCTACGCAAGAAGTGGCCAACGATGGACAGACAACCGGGGAAGAGGGGAACGGTGTCTTCAAGTAATTAACCGTGACCGACAGGACACAGCTTTCTCTGCAGGGAGCTTTCCGTAGTTGTGGCCCTCGGCGCCGCACAAATCACCTGTGTGCCGCTTGCAAGACAGTTTCACCTCTGTAGGAAATAGCAAATGACTCGTGATTTCTCCTCACCCATTCCCAAGAGTGCCTACGCTTGCTATATGCTGTGAAACTGCGCATCTTGGAGAAATGCGCCTCCTGTTGGACTGGCCACCGCTTGGTGAAGAGGCGAACCTTAGGGGATTTACAGGTGCTTTAAACAGGAATCTGAACTCGTATTTTTACCGAGGGAACTCTATCTACACGTTCCGGGCATTCCTAGCAAACTTTGAAGTATTGTCCTGTGTGGCTGATTGCCCTAATTAAATTGGATTAAACGTTCCAGCTCCCGCCCTTTTTTGAACTCAGCGCGGTACGTAGGAGGAGTGAACCAACGCGTCAGCCAGTCCCGCGGCGACTAACCGCTGTGCCATCGGAAGAGTGATACGTAAATCAAAGATTCTCTATGTATTTTCATTTCCGTTGGCCTCATTTGTGGCTATATTGTCTGTGTGTGAAACTATTATTCAGAGAAACCTAAAAAACAAAATAAAAGCGAAAGCGAAGCCGCCACTGGACTGGCTGAAAGGCACTTCACGCGTTGGCTGAATCAGCCTACCTACCACGATGAGTTAAATAAAAGAGCGGAAGCCAGGACGTTTATTCCGTTTTATTGAGGAGAAATAGGCTGCACAGGGCAATAATTCGAAGTGTTCTAGGAATGCCCGGAACGTGTAGATTAAGTTCCCGCGGAAAAAGAAAAACGAGTTCAAATTCCTCTTTAGTGCAGCTTTACGGTGCAACCCGAGTGAGAACGGACGCTCTTGGCCCTATCAATAAGGCCCACCCAGTCGCTCAACGGTATGAACTTTGAAATTCTTACTGTTTGCTCTTCCTAATAATGTAAATAGGTTTCTTCGAACTGAAAGTAAACTCGCTTGTTTTCGTTTCCCAAACTTCAACTTCATCTTTCCTCAGCCCGAAGGCTGGACACGCTAATAAACGAAGCCCAGGTTCGAGGTAGCCCTGCCCAACGACAACGAACAGAAGCAAAGACGAGCTCTAAAATGCACAGGCACACATATGCCGGCACTCAAGCGTATACACATGCGCTGTGCGCAGTTCAACCCGCCTATGCAATGCACAGCGTTCTCGAGATGTCACCCACGGCCTGTCTCACTCAAAATCCTGAGAACTGCCTTCATCGCGCACCGGGCAGCAGGCAGTCCTGCCCTGCTGCCTTAGAGAGTTTTCTCGGAAATAGGACGACAGCTCTTTCGTGTTTCGGATATTTCGAGTACCCTCCTTCCATCATATTAGTGAGGACACTTGAAAACAATATGACGGACTTTCTCTGGGTTGTTTCATTCTAAGCAATTTACGCTACGTTGAAATCAGATTCTGTGGACGAATAGTTTAGTGTACGCAGCATCAAGCAGTAAGCGACGATACACTGCCCGTTGGAACCTGAAATACTTGAATTTTAGGTGATATCTCAAACCTGCTCCAATCTAGCCAGGCTTCTATGCCACTTCGGAAAAAAAATATATTGTCTCACAAACCAAATCGGCATACGCCAATTTCGCTCCGGGATCCGCGCGTCCATATCCCACTCTACCACATTATCATCATCATTGTCAGCGACACGACTCCCACAGGAGGGCAAAGTCCTCTCTATGTCTCTCCATGTAACCTTCTATTTTGCCAGCTGCGGCCACTGTATCTTAATCTCATGCGCTCACCCAACTTTCTACCGCCCACTGCTACGCTTGCGTTGTCTTGGAATTCACTCCAAGAGAATTCAAACGTGGCAGTGGCTTGTTATCCACTGTAGTGTTTATACGTGACCGCGTTGAGGATCGTCAGTTAGAGGTAGCTGAATTTGGCCGCCTAGTTCCACGCACGTTCTTAGCATCACGTATTTTTTATGATCGGTAAAGCAGTCCTCAAGTCGCAGAATATTTTTTAATTGTTTCGAGGTCTTCTGAGCAGTATTCCGGAAAGCATTCTGTATGCCTGCTACCGTGAAAACTATTTTACGCACGTGCCTTAATCGTTAGCCTAAGCGGCTTCCAGGCACTGCGACAGCTATCGCTGATGAGCTGTTCATCACTGATTCATCTAGAAAAACCTGCACTTATTAACCATGCGTTGGTGGGATATGAGACAGCGTCGGATGCTGCAGTCCCTGTTGTGCAGTGTCTAATTTATTTGCTAACCCTGGCACGACTGTTGTTAGGTAGAGTTTAGAAATTACCCAGAATGGCACCTTAGCAATCTATTGTTGTAACGTAGTTCGTAGGCAATGCGTAGAAAAGTTCTCAATGCCTTTGAATTGGACTGTGTCAAGTACGCGCGCTACTAATCTTCATCAGATGGTGATATCGACCACTTTTGATGTCTCACATAACCACTCACAGTATCTGTTGCTAGAAATATATTCAGGCTGCGCTGGCCCATAAAATATTCGTCAACTCGAGGATACGAGAAGTAAACCCAAGCACCCCCTTAAAACAAGGGCCTTAGCGATTTCAATCGTTCGCATTACCGACAGTCCTACCATCGAGAAAATCGGTACACTGTATGACAGCAACGGACTACAATTAATGATACCTGTTAAGTATATATCGGTCAGATGGCCCTTAGCATTTTCCAGCCATGCACACCATGATAGGTGCAGAGCGGCAAAACTTGAAGCCCCTGATGATGCATCTACGCAGACAAAATAGACTGCGGTTGCAGCAATGTTGCCTGAACTTTAGGAATGGTGACAAATCATATCCATATGCAGATGCCTTCATTGTACGCGGATATCGAAGTTCTAATTAGTAGTATTAAAAGGCTGGTAAGCACTAGATTAGACAACTTTGAACTAAACACTCCATCCTGAGGTACAGCTGAAGAGGTAGGGTAATCTCGCATGTTAACTTGAAGAGTCGTCATATTTACGCCATTGTTCATCAAATGACTTGAACTTCATTTGTGCACACTTACACGAATTCCGTATTATTCCATAGCATCTAATGTTGAGTCGTGCTGAGAATTATATCGGAGCAATGATGACCTGTCATCCTCAGGCGGCATTTCTTATGCTGTAACTTCTTCAAGGGACCAATTACGTTGGCGATAGGGCATTTATATTTTCAAAATCCGGATATTAGGTCTGGTTAAAGGATTCTTGTGACAAGGAGGCGTTCTAAATGTCTTAATATAATTTGTTTTATTGTCTTGCCACTAGAATCAGAGAGATAGAGAGAGCTACAGGGCGGTAACCTGTCATTTCTTGGTTACTTGGTAACTGATTTTCTTGGTTAGAGCTATGCTGCAAAACATCTTGTTTTCCATTCTAGCAGAATAGTGACAGTGACCCAGTTGTGGTTGTACTTGGTTACGAGGGCTTGTTATTGTGGCCCCCGGTGTCAAAGCTCAGCGCAGCCAATTCCATTGCATCTGGGCCAACAAAGTGGCCTAAAAGAACAAATCGCTGATTAAAGTTCCTGTCCTTGAGCGAGAGGATAATTTCCAGACAACCAACCAAGGTGGCAGAATCTCACTGATGTTGGGGGGTTGCGCGCCTACTGTCGGCGATTCGCGTCTACTGTCGGCGATTCACGTAAAGAAAATCCTCCTCTACTTTGATTTTTCCCAGTGCTGCAAAGGTGCCAGTACACGGAAGGGATATCGGTGATCTGGAACGAGCGGCAGTGTTTACAACGCTTTCCAGCCCTTGAGAATCGGTTTCCAGGCATCCAGCGTGTTGCGAAACGACCTCCACCGCTTTCTACCTAGGTTTCGCAAATGGCACCGCGCTTGCTTTTGCGCGACCCCAGAGGCCCGGAGATCCAATATATAGTTCGCTGTTCGGCATTTTCTTTAACCAGATCGCCGAGCAGTACCTAAATGAGCGTAGGGCGCTAACTGGCGCAACAACACTTTTTGGCGAGGCGCTTCATAATGTCTCTTGCATTGGCCTAATCACGCGCTGCTCCGCATTGTCCCGGCTGGTAAAGAACAAAATTGCCGTCCATAAAAGAGACAAAAACAATCCTGCCGGTGTAGTGTCTTGCCTCTTGGAAGACGGTCAGGCCACCGAAGGTACACTTTTATTCGTATGTGGACGCTGCCGTATAACTAGATATCATTGTACGGACTCGCGGATGATAAGAGGCGGCTTAATCAAAAGCCGGGTTCATGTAGCTGCTTCAGGTTGTGCCCCGCGGAAAGGTCGTCGAGTGGGCCAACGTCCGCTTCAGTTGTTTGTTTTTATGAACCTGACTTAGTCTTGCTGATTTCGTTTGATGAAATAAAGTGGGAATGCTTGAAAAGTATTTAGCAGCGCCTCCTTTGCGAGTCACGATACAAGGAGCCTCCAAATTCTCCCACTGGGCGAAATAGATTGCTGGAAGTGTTAATTAATAAACAGGCAAATGGTTCTGCATTAAGTGTGGGCGCTATTGATTGGTACTGACATGATAGTAGGGTACATATGCGAGCACGCTGGACCAAACGTATTCATCTCTGCTGTGCAACTAACGCCAGGGGTTCTTCGTGTATTATCATCATCATCATCATTAGCCGGCCTACACCTTCTGCAGGGCAGAAGCCCCTCCCAAGTCTCTCTAATGAAACCTGTCCTTTGCCAGCTGTTCCCACCCTATGCCTGCAAACGTCCTAATCTCATCCGCCGACCTAACCTTTAGCCGCCCTGTGCTACGCCTGGCTTCTCTTGGAATTCACTCCGTTACCCTTAAGGATCAGCGGTTATCTTGCCTTCACAGTACATGCCCTGCCCAAGCGCAATTCTTCCTCTTGATTTCGACTAGGATGTCATTAACACGCGCTTGTTCGCTCACCCACTCTGCCGGTTTCCGGTCTTCTAACGTTACACCTATCATTTTCCGTTGCATGGCTCGCTGTGTTGTCCTTAACTTCAGCTGAACCCTTTTAGTTAGCCTCCAATTTTCTGCCCCGTAAGTGAGTACCGGTGAGATACAGCTGTTGTACACTTTACTCTTGAGGGATCTTTGTAACCTGCTATTCATGATCTGAGAGGAGTTGCCATATGCGCTCCACCCCGTTCTTATCCTTCTAGTTATTTTATTCTCATGATCCGGATCAGGTGTCACTACCTGCCCTAAGTAGAATTCTTTTACCGCTTAGAGCACCTCATTGCCAATTGTGAACTGCTGCTCGCTTTATAGGCTGTTGAACATTTCTGTGGTTTTCTGGATGTTAATCTTTAGACCCACCTTACTAGCCTGCCTCTCTAACTTATTGATCATGATTTGCAGTCCATCTCCTGAGTGACTCAGCAAGAGAATGTCATCAGCGAATTGCAGATTATTTAGGTATTCTTCATTAACTCTTATCGCCAACTGTTCCCAATTCAGGCCTCGAAATACCACCTATAAACAGGCGGAGAATAGCACTGGCGAGATCGTGGCCCCTCGCCTGACGCCTTTTCTTAATGCAGTTTATTGCTGACTTTATAGAAGACTATGGTAGCTGTACAGTTTCTATATATATATATATATATATATATATATATATATATATATATATATATATATATATATATATATATATATATATATATATGTATATATATGTATATATATATATATATATATATATATATATATATATATATATATATATATATATATATATATTCCAATATTTTCACATAGGGCTCATCTACACCTTTATTCCGCATGCCTGTATGGCTGCTGCGGTTTCCACTGAGTCAAATGCTTTCTCATAATGAATGAAGGCGTTATATAGGGGTTGGTTATATTCTGAGCATTTCTCTATCATCTGATTGATAGTTGTGAATATGATCCAGTGCGGAATATCCTTTACGAGAGCCTGCGTGATCATTTTGGTGACTAAAGTCTAAGGTTGCCCTGACACTATTAGCGATTACCTTAGCAAAAGCTTGCAGGCAACGGACAGTAAGCTGATCGGTCTCTAATTTTTCAAGTCTTTGGCGTTTCCTTTCTTATGAATTAAGATTGTACTGGCGCTCTTCTAAGCTTCTGGTAGAGGCGAGGTCATAAGGCATTGCGAGTACAGGGTGGCTAGTTTTTCTAGCAGAATATCCCCCGCCCCACTCCGTCTTTCAACAGATCTGCGGTTAACTGATCCTCACCAGTCGCTTTTCCGCTTTGCATTGCTCATAAGGCTTGATTTCTTTCCTCTTTCCTTACTGACGGGATGACGCATTGCTGTGCGCTACTGTCTCCATCATTACCGTTCTGATTACATTGGCTACAGTATAGATTTGTGCAGAACTCTTCAGCTACATTAACTATCCATATTGCTAATGACATTGCCCTCCTTGTCTCTTAACGCATACATCTGGTGGTTTTGCCTGTCTAGTTCCTCTTCGCCGCTTTTAAGTTACCTCAATCTTTAGAGCATGCTCGATTCGCTCCATAATAAATTTCTTAATGTCGGCTACCTTGGGCTTATTTAATAACTTCGATAGCTCTGCTAGTTCTATTCTGTCTGTAGGGTTAGACTCCCTCATGCTTTGACGTTTCATAATCAGATCTTTCGTCTCCTGAGGCAGCTTGCCGGTGTCCTGTCGAACCATCATACCGCATACTTCTACTGCGCACTCCGTGATGATAGCTGTCAGATTATCGTTGATTGTAGCAACATTAGGATCGTCTTCGCCAATTAATGTCTGTTATGCTGCGATATCATGAATTCCTCTATTTTCCCTCTGAACGCTAGCTCGTTAATGAACTTTCTCTTTACTCTCTTCTTCCGTTCCCTCTTCAAGTCTTTTGCTACTTCGAGACCTTACCATTCTGCGGTCGCTACAATTCACCTTTCCAAGGACCTCCACATCCTTCACAATACCACGGTGAGGACATAGTATGATGTCAATTTCATTTTTAGCCTCATCATTAAGGCTCTTCCAGGTCCACTTCCTGTTCTCTCGTAAATTATTTCTATCTGCGAACTCTACTAATAGCTCTCCCCTGCTAATCCTAAAACCTATGCCATAGTCGCCTACCACCTGGTCGCCAGCCTGCTTCTTTCCCACTTTCGCATTGACGTCGGCCATCAGTACAGTGTACTGTGTTTTTACTTTGTTCATTGCCGATTCCACGCCTTCATAGAAACTTAGAACAGTATGTTCTTCATGACTAGATGTAGGCGCATAGGACTGCACCACCTTAAGCTTGTACCTTTTATTAAGCCTAATTACGATAGCTGCCACCCTTTAGTTAATACTATAGAACTCCTCTACGTTGCCAGATATATCCTGATTAATGAGGAATCCCTCACCTCTTTCTCGTCTATCCGCTAATCAGCAATAGCACAGTATGTACCCGTCCTTTTCTACTGTATACCCCGCACCTGTCCTCCTAACTTCACTAAGCCGTATCACATCCCATTCAATGCCCGCTAGTTCTTCGAACAGCACGGCTAGGCTAGCCTCACCAGATTAAGTTCTAGCGTTAAACGTTGCCAGGATCAGATTCCAATAGCGGCCTGTCCGGAGCCGGAGATTCTAAGCACCTTCCGCTGCGTCACAGGTCTGACCGCCGCCTTGGTCAGTTCATCGCAGCCGCTAGGGACTGAGGGCCGAGGGTTAATTGGTTTGTTCATGGAAGTTTGTTGCCAAGTACGGCACCAAGGTGGCCAAATCCTGTTCTGGTGAGGGAGTGCGTTGCCAGTTCTGGTCACCGAGATCAGGCCGAACCCCAGGCCTGCATATGCAATTCCAGCGATCACCGAGTTGTTTTTTACAAACCCGGTAGGCTGCACTATCAAGACACTCAGTAACTGCTGTGCCAGAGAACATTACTTATAGCGCCGCACTTCTGCAATTTTTTTAGCAAATTTTCATTGCTTGGCCGAAAGTTAGCGAAAGTTACCGAAGGACACTGTATCTGCTTATCATCGCTTTGATCGCGTTTCATTCCATAGTTAACGGCTTCAAAATGTTTGACGTCATTACAGTATCCACCATAGCCGCACACGAAAGCTGGACAAGTCAAGATGTAAAAACACCTATTTATGTCGCCAACAAGAGCTTTATGCAGCCGCACATAGAGGCGATAACACGCGTCCCCTGTTGCATTTGGGTTGCAAGCCCCAAGGGTAGCGTTGGCCTGGCGGCCTGGGGCAAAGCAGGAAACATCCGAAGGTCCCGGCAAAGGATGAGTTGACTGGCAACAGAACAACTTGTTTATTCTGGCATCTCAAAAGAGCAGCCGGTCAGGGCGACCACGTTACTCGAAGGAAGGAATCGAAGTCTCTCGTTGGCGTCCGGGGCAGCCCCCTTTATACCCACGGAGTCGAGGGCAAGAGGGAACGGCTTGGGAAGAGTCATCCGATACGGCGACGCTTGAACATGTTCAGGCGTGACGGGCGCGTCCGCCAGGCCGGCGCCGGTCAGACCTCCTCGCCTCCCAGTTGGAGAGCTCCTCTCCCCGGCTGCCGCGCTTTGACAAGCGTGGGCAAAACATGCACACACACACACACGCACGCACGACGACACGTGGCACTGAAACCTGCCTGGACGCGCTTGGCGGGAGGCGTTGCGGCAGCGATGAACGAAGCCGCGGCAGCCGGTGCATCCGCGCCGGCTATACCGCGCGCTGTAGGCGAGACGTAACAGACCGCCCCGCCGGGAGAAGGAGATCCCGATGGTCAGGGGACTGCATCCGCTGTCCAGAGGGATGTCGCTCGATGATGCTCGTAATCGAAACCGATCGTCCCTCGACGTTGCTTGAGCGCAGCGCACAGAGAAGGCCTCGTTCTCGGGTTCAGGATCACATAGGACACTGCAAAGTCACTTCGGGAGAGTTGCCATTTTTGTGCTCGTTCCCAGCAAGCGTTAGAACTACGCCGAAACGCAACCGCTCAGTCAGCAAGCACGAGACAACCCTCACTAAGCTCTGCCAGGCTCTTTCCCCTTTTATACTACTGCCTAGTTCCTTACAGTAGTCAAGCAGCACTCAGAACGCGTCCACAAATTGGAAAATTGAACTAGAAAGCACATAATCACTTTGAAACACTAAACAAAAGCAATATGTTAAAAATCCTGCCTCAGGAAGAAAACATCAGTAACCAACAACTTTGAGGCGGATTCCTACGTTAGGGGCTTCGACTTAAGCCATCGGCGTTACCGTTGAGACTCCCCTTTTTGTAACGCACCTCAAAGGAATATTGTTGCAAAGCGAGGCTCCAGCGCAGGAGGCGGCCATTTTTGGGAGAGATGGTCTGCAGCCATTGGAGAGGGCAGTGATCCGTCTCAATGATAAACCTCGAGCCGGCTAGGTAGCATGACAATTTCTGAACGGCCCACACGAGACATGCACACTCTTTCTCGGTGGCGCTGTACGCCTGCTCACGACAGGTCAGCTTACGACTAGCATACAGGACGGGGTGTTCCACTTCTCCATTGTCCCTTTGGCACAGTACAACGCCCATGCCTCGCTCACTAGCATCGCACTGAACAACGAACCCTTTGGTATAGTCTGGCGATCGTAGCACAGGCTGGCTTGTTAGGGCGCTCTTTAGGGCGCTAAAAGCTCTCTCCTTTGTCTCGCTCCAGACGACTGTTTGGGGCTCTGTTTTTCTTAGAGCATCCGTCAGGGGAGCCGCGATATCGGAGTACCTGGGGATGTACCTCTGATAGTAGCCGGCGACACCCAAGAACGACCGAATATCGGTCTTCGTGCGCGGTTGCGGGAAGTCTCGCACAGCGGCCACCTTTATTTCAGAGGGGCGGCGACGACCCTGTCCAATCACGTGACCGAGGTAGACAACCTCGGCCTGTGCTAATTGGCACTTGGGAGCCTTGACTGTCAAGCCCGCTTCGCGCAGGCGGGTTAGCACTGCCCGCAAGTGTGCCATATGCTCAGACCAGGATGCGGAGAATATCGCTACGTCGTCTAAATACGGTAAAGCAAATTCTTCCTGTCCCCGCAACACTTTGTCCATGAGGCTTGAAAAGCAGTATGGCGCGTTCTTCAAACCAAAACTCAAAACTTTAGGACGGAATGTTCCCATTGGTGAAATGAACGCCGCATACCTACTAGCCTCTTCTGTAAGTGGAACCTGCCAATAACCCCTGACAAGATCTAGGGTGGAAATAAACTGAGCGCTACTAACTTTCTCAAGGCGCTCCTCGATGTTAGGGATCGGATAAATTTGATCCTTAGTGATAGAATTAAGCCTGCGGTAGTCGACGCAAGGACGAGGTTCCTTGCCCGGTACCTCAACTAAAATCAAAGGGGAGGTATAATCACTCTCACCCGCCTCAATAACACCGAGCTGTAGCATTTTCTTTACCTCAGCCTCCATAATATCGCGCTGGCGGGGTGACACCCGGTACGCCTTGGATCGTACTGGCTCTGGGGAGGTAAGTTCTATATCATGAGTAAGGACAGAAGTCCTACCAGGCCTCTCAGAGAACTGACCTTGAAACTCTTGTAAGAGTTGGTGTAGTTCGGTTTTCTGCTCAGGCGACAGCGGTGCTTTAATGATTAAGTCACTAATGACCTGATCAGTGTCTTCCCTGTTCGTCACTGAGCCTAGTCCCGGAAGCTCGACCGGAAGCTCTTCTAACTTTCCCTTGTCGGGCATTTCCTCTCCAGTACCTGGTGCCTTCAAAGCTACAGGCTCAATTTTATCCAGTTCTGACGTGCTCGGAATATCAGCTTGCTGCGCCTCCGACCCTTTCTCATTGTTCGACAACGTCGGCCCCGCAACTACCGCCTTTGCAGCGAGCTCCCGAACTCTCGATCTGGTTAAGGCCTGAACGCTAGCCTCACCAAACAAAAGCCCCTTCTCGCGCAGGAGGTGATCGGACCTGTTCGAAAATAGGTACGGGTACTGGGGGGGCAGCCTAGATGACACTACGGCCTCCGTCTCAAGTGCTCCGAAAGGTCCTTCAATAAGCACTTTTGCTATGGGCAGACACACGCTGTGAGCTTCCACGGCTTGCTTGATCCATGCGCACTCGCCCGTGAACATATCGGGTTCTACGTAAGAGGGGTGAACTACATCCATTGTAGCTGCGGAATCACGAAGCACTCGGCACTCTTTCCCGTTCACGAGGAAGTCTCGCATGTAAGGCTCGAGAAGCTTCATGTTCTCGTCAGTGCTACATAATGACAAACACACGACTTCTCTTTTTGTTTCTGGACACTGCGCCGAAAAGTGACCCGGCTTCTGGCACGTATAACACACGCGCGCTTGCCTCCTCTCGAACCGCTTTCTGCGTTCGGCTTCGGCTGCCGCCGTCTCCTTACGTTCGGTCGGACTGCTTTCACTCGCATCCGCACTACGCGTGTCCCCCCTTTCTCTCATGGGTGTGAACTTCGGCCTCTCAGACTTGGAGCCAAATTCACCCTTTTGACCGTCCTTAGCTCCGCGAGCCCGACGCGTCACAAACTCCTCGGCTAGCTCGGCGGCTTTAGCCACTGTACTAACGTCTGGCCTATCCAAGAACCAATACCGCACGTTCTCAGGTAACCGACTATAAAACTGTTCCAGCCCGAAACACTGCAGAATTTTCTCGTGGTCACCAAACGCTTTCTCTTCTTTGAGCCACTCCCGCATGTTTGACATAAGCCTGTAGGCAAACTCTGTATATGACTCATTTCTGCCTTTTTCATTTTCCCGAAACTTCCGACGGAACGCCTCCGCTGACAGCCTGTACTTTTTCAGCAGACTCGATTTCACTTGGTCGAAGTCCTCTGCCTCCTCTCTCTTCAAGCGAGCGACTACGTCGGCCGCCTCGCCGGGTAACAAAGTGAGCAAGCGCTGTGGCCACGTTTCCCGAGAGAACCCCTGCTTCTCGCACGTTCGCTCAAAGTTAACCAGGAACAAACCAATGTCCTCTCCAAGCTTAAACGGCCGCATCAGGTCAGTCATTTTGAACGATACCCGTTCTCCTGCACCGTGTGCCTGACTTCCATTACGAGCGCGTTCCATCTCTACCTCGAGACGCTTCATTTCTAAAGCGTGGTCGCGCTCTTCTTTCTCTTTTTGCTCTTTACGTTCGCGCTCCTCTTTCTCTTTTTGCTCTTTACGTTCGCGCTCGTTTTTCTCTTTTTCTTTTTGTTCCCTCTCCTCAATGGTCTCAAGGCATTCCGACAGCTCGTCATCCTCAGCCTCCAACTCAAGAATAGCCCTTAGCAGTTCTGGTTTTCTGAGTTTGTCTGAGACATCCAGACCCAACTCTCTTGCAAGCTCCAGCAATTTCGGTTTGCGCAACGACTTCAAATCCATGGCTGCTCCGAATGCTGCTTTCTCTACTGCCTACTATTGTCTTGCCGCAAACTAACCCGGCAGCAACGACAACCCAATTACCAGCTCTGTTTCTGACACTAACAAAAACCTGGCAAAACTCAGAAGAAGAAAGTCCCGCACTCACCAAACCTCGCAGCCAAGAATTCAGCGCAGTCGTTCCGCTGCAGGCAACCAGTCATCACACAGGGCTCGTTGCACTGCTCCCGGATGGTCGTTGTGCTGCTCAGCATACAGTTGAACGCATATCTTCGCTGCTGGCCTCCGTTGTCGGGATCCCACCGCTGCCACCAGTTGTTGCATTTGGGTTGCAAGCCCCAAGGGTAGCGTTGGCCTGGCGGCCTGGGGCAAAGCAGGAAACATCCGAAGGTCCCGGCAAAGGATGAGTCGACTGGCAACAGAACAACTTGTTTATTCTGGCATCTCAAAAGAGCAGCCGGTCAGGGCGACCACGTTACTCGAAGGAAGGAATCGAAGTCTCTCGTTGGCGTCCGGGGCAGCCCCCTTTATACCCACGGAGTCGAGGGCAAGAGGGAACGGCTTGGGAAGAGTCATCCGATACGGCGACGCTTGAACATGTTCAGGCGTGACGGGCGCGTCCGCCAGGCCGGCGCCGGTCAGACCTCCTCGCCTCCCAGTTGGAGAGCTCCTCTCCCCGGCTGCCGCGCTTTGACAAGCGTGGGCAAAACATGCACACACACACACACGCACGCACGACGACACGTGGCACTGAAACCTGCCTGGACGCGCTTGGCGGGAGGCGTTGCGGCAGCGATGAACGAAGCCGCGGCATCCGGTGCATCCGCGCCGGCTATACCGCGCGCTGTAGGCGAGACGTAACAGACCGACAGCGTCTTACTGTGTATTTTAAATTGGCTTCTTGTGGCTTTCTTTAGAACCGTTCACACGTTAGTGTTTCGAATGAATGCTATAAAAAGTATATGCTTCATTTAAACAGATTCACAAGTTTGTAACTGTCTTCCTGGCTTTTATGACCATTTCCCTGCATACAAGAGAACTCCTTTGGCAGCAATAAGTACTCCATGCAATTTGATTCCTTTTTTTGTAAAAGTGATCCGCAAAGGGATAACAGCCAAGGATATCGGCACGCATTCCGCTATACCAGGATGTCACACTGTATTTTGAAGTTCGTTTGCAGTTAGGTTACTTGGGGGCATATTGTGTTCCCAAATTATGCAATATATTTTTCAAAGTTGGCAACAATGTACACAGTCGAAAAACCTGTTTGTAAGGTTTCCATTATCTATTAATGTGGAGAGAGAATTGTTATATTTTTCAGAACTCCTAGTTCATATTTTGTTTCGAAGCGCACCTCAGCGCTTTGTCATTTTTATTTAGTGCCTAAAACCTAAAATTCAAACGCGATTGAGATTAAACGTTAGATTTAGATTGTTATTCAATAAAGCGGCAGCCTTGAATAATAATTCTTCCATGTGCTCACCTCGTTAACCCGATAAAAACGATGAAAATATTGCTAAGAGTTCGTAAATGCTGTTTAACAAATATGCGAGTCTTATGAATTCCTAAACTAAAATATACAGGAAGAGTGGAAAAGTTGATTTTAATGATATCAACAAAATAGTAGCGGGAAAAGAATGTAACCATACAAATAGAACACTTCGCGAAGAGATATTATTTACTTAGGGAAGTTTAATTATGTGCACCTCATAAAGAGTGGGCGTTTAGGACGCATGAGAGACTTGATATTACTGTCATCATGAATTGAGATTAAAGAAAAGTATTTTCATGTGACAGATTGAAAAAATTTTAAGCAGGGCTTAGAAATTCTTGAAGCGCATTTAATTTTTTTTTATTAATAACGTGTGATGTTTCAGAACAACACTGTTTTGCTTGCTTTCTGTTATGAATCACTTCAATAAATCTCGAACTCAATGACTAACTTCAAAAAGAGTCACAAAAGAAATCCTGAAAACGCGAGAAGGAAAGAAAAATCAGAATAACACTCACAAGTTCTACAGGGTCCCTCGCATTCTCTTCGCGTTAAAAATGGGCCTCGGCCGCATGCCCATGCGCACTTCTTCTCTTCTTTGAAGCGACATATACGTAACTCTTACGGCAAGGTCTGTTTTTCCGCGGTTTTCGGTCTGATATGCACCGTGGATCTGCGGAAAAAAAAGCGCGAAGAAATTATGTGTCGACCTGCAAAGAAAGGGTAATTTCATTGCGCTTTCGGCGGCGTGATAATACATCAGCTGCTCAGTCACAGACAGGATAGTACAGATCCCAACTAAACAACTTTTTAATTGATAATTTAATATTTATATGAATGTAAGAAATATTAGCTAATTCGTCTTTACTGATAGAAAACGTAACGAAACGAGACAAATATTAGCACAAATTACTTGTTAGAGTTTACTGTTGTTTTAACAGAACTTTGACACTACATCTTTTATAAAAACTTGTTTGTTTTTGCTTAAACTCCTTGCATATACTTTTACTGTGGCATTGATTGGGTAAATCAGCCCCCCACCATGCAAGTATCTCTAAATTCATTAACCGCATCGACACATAATTATCAGGTTTCACTACCTATTCGTTATAATACTTTCAAAATACATTCAGTGATATGAATTATTTCTTGTACACTCACAGAAAAGATATTCTTACGCGAATTGCCATGAAGACAAAAAATGTTTCCTTTGTTATTTTCATTAAAAAAATCGAACAAACATGCTGCACGATTCACACCTGGGACTGCACCCGGAAGTATATCCAAATCGCTCAGGCATCGTTATTTCCGCCCAAAAATAGTTTATCTCTAACTGGAACAAATATTTCATCATTATGTTTTTTTGTTGTGTTTCGTTCCACCAATTTCTTCTGTGGGTTTAAATGTAGGATTTGCAATATCACACTTGGCATCTTTGCCAGCTTTATTCTTACACGTTAAGCTCAGCTAGTGTTCTCCTTCGCTTATATCCTTACTTCTTTCCTGTCTGGCTTGTGATTTAGGTTATTTAATCCAGTGGCGAAGACATGTTTGCTCACTCTCGCATAAGAGTGTGTTAGAGTTCACATATGCCTTGCGGAACTTCCTTTATTGTGCTCATGCTACACAAAACCAGTTTTTAATATCGCTTATATCGCAAAAAATAAACAAATACACACTGTCTCACTTAGCACAACCAGTAATTAAAAAAAAAAGATTTCTCAGCGAGGACCACGCTTTCTTCGCTATCGTTTTGTAAGCTTGTTTTGCATCGCAGTACACACAAAATGTGTCGACTAGCAGGGCTGTTAGGTATCATGCAGCCGTTTTATATATTTAGTTTTATATTAGCTAACATTTTCCTGATCATGTTTAGGCTTGCAAATTTTTGCAGCTTTGTAGCTCAACGTATATAATATCTCTATTAGTTTTAATAATTTTAAAATACGTGATTCTGTTGAGAGCTTGAGTTCAAAAAATTTTCGGCGTGCACAAGAGCCAAACCGGAAGCGCGAGGCCCCGCGGCAAATAACCGCGATCACTGAGGGTGCGCCTCTCAGAGTGGTTTGGGCGTCAGGCTCTCATTTCAAAGCACCCACATAACGCGAAGCACCCATGCAGAAAGCACGTGACCCGTTAAGCTCTGGTGGTACCACGGGCTAGTAGGCTTGTCTGTGGACTCTGCTCGCCGATGGTGTTTCCGGTTCGCACGTACGCGTCGCCGAAATTTCTTGTGCTTCAGGTGCGATAAGATTCAAACTAAAAATTGAGTAAAAATTAATGCTGATTTTAGTTAGAGCGATCTACAGACCTCTGTTTGAATAATCAATCTGCTCGTTACATTAAATAAGGGGCGATTAGTTCAACTGTGTCTTAATTTACACATATGCATTCTGAGGCACACCACCGCTAACTACACCATGCTGAAGAATATGGCCGTTTATAGAAATAGGAGGGGCTGACGGGTCGCCTTGTAAATCAGAGCTCCTAAACTGGTGAAATATTTTAGGATCGCAAACACTTAGATATAAAATTAACCAAATTTAGAAAAGTTTAACGACTACAAAAATCGAGTTTCATACAATTACGTTTGCGACTGTATATGTTCAGAGAAACTATAGTTTCAAAAAACTGTGATTTTTTTCTGATCTTCGCAAAGGTCCCCACAGGAAAGCCTCTTCTTCAGGGTAAGAGGAAAATATTGTTGGCTTGAGGCAATTTTTTCAAACCTGATAAGCTTTGTCTTTCTTTTTGCTGCACTGCAATTAGGAATTCGTTATTTTCTCTATAACGTAACTACGGAACGTGACTCAAGTAGATGATCTTTTACCCAAGAAATTACCGGTCAAGACGGCTCCTTCAAAGAAAACTTTTTTTTTTGCCAGTCAGAGAAACCGATAATTTTCGCAAATGTTCAGCATGGCCCGAAATTGTGTACATTGAAAACTATGACCTCACAATCTAGAAACTGGAATATTTTAGCGGGTAGTTTTTCCCGAAGATGTATGCCTGTTGCATACGTACGACGTTATTTGAATCGATGCTTTAGAGTGAACGTAATGCACACCTTGGTGCCTTTGTTTTGCAAGCAAGCTCGCCAGAAAAAGCTAAACAGAAATATGGTTGGTGTATGTCGCAACAATACAAAAAAGTGTAAGAATAAAGGCAGTTGGCCTTCCTTATTAACTGCATATGGTTCGGCGAATGATTTTCGTAGTTTAGCTTGCGCTAACAATTAGAGCCGGCATGGCAATTGCTGTGAAAGACATAAGAGCGCAAACTGGCAACACGGACAAGGAAGGGAACAGGACGAGCGCTACACTTTCAACAGGGTTTATTCAGGGAAGAGCGTATATATAGCCTCTGACCTTATCCATGCTTTTAATCTCAATTTGATAAACATCTACCTTTCACAGATATGCCTCAAGGAACATCATTTCACTGTGCCGGATAATAACCGAGGTATCACTGATGCAATTGTCGCCTCGTTTTTTGATATAAAAGGCTTCCATGAGCTCACCTTCGGTCTTATCACGGCTTTTCAGTAGCACTTTGCATTCAGGCAGTCGGGGCTTGCAGACTATACGTTTCTCTTTCGAGCATGCTTGGCAGTGGTCTGGAAGATGGGCTCCTGAAAAGCCGTGATAAGACCGAACGTGAGCTCGTGGAAGCCTTTTATATCAGAAAATGAGGCGACAATTGCATCAGTTATACCTCGGTTATTATCCGGCACAGTGAAATAATGTTCCTTGAGGCATATTTGTGAAAGGTAGATGTTTATCAAATTGAGAATAAGAGCATGGATAATGTCAGAGGCTATATATACGCTCTTCCCTGAATAAACCCTGTTGAAAGTGCAGCGCTCGTCCTGTTCCCTTCCTTGTCCGTGTTGCCAGTTTGCGCTCTTATGTCTTTCACGAATATGCACCAAGAAGCCCAGTTGCAAGTACTTCTAAGGCAATTGCTGTATGCCTTTTCCTTCTGTGTTTATTCGATTCCGCTCCTTTCTCGGCAGAATGCTTGAGCAGGTCACAAAGAGCAAAAATAAAAGTGAAGTATGCCTGTTTACCCCTTGTATAAGTGTTGGAAATGACGTTATTGATGATTGCCTGCGACACCTTGTTAGGCACATGCAAGAGAAAAACTCTTCATTTTAAAACTTTTAACGATGCTGATCATAGTAAAATTTGGAAGACCCCTTCCTCATTAGTTGATGACCAATGTATACTATTAATATAGAAATTCGTAATTTAGGTCGAATTAAAATTTATTCCGCCCCTCACTTATTGCCTTAAATTTAAAAAAAACGTGTTTTTTATTTAATAAGAATCATTTGAAACATAGTGTATAAAACGGGCTGGCAGGTGATCTAGTACGTAGTTAAGTTAAAGGCTCTTACGTCCTGCAGATACAGTTCCGCACATTAAAAGCATATGCCACACGGCTCGTAGCAGCCCGGACGACTTTGCGACCGGTGAAGGTGCAGTGCGTACGAAACGTGAATATTATGTTACAAGTCTTCTCCTTCAGTGACGTCGCCCTTTTGGTGTCCTCAGTGTTACCTAGCTAGAGCTTCTGCGCCTAGAAGACACAGAGGCTGGTAAGAAAGTTTTATGTGTATCATATCAACTCAAACATTGCTAACGACCCTCAGTACAATGTTCCATTTTTTCCAACTGCTAAAACTGAAGGCAGTAATTTTTCTGACGGCAATAAGAAGTGCATCTACATTGCTCATAACATAGATATCATTAGTAGTAAAACTTGAGCCAATTACAGCACAAGATTTTGGTCTCTGAACCGCAATTGCGTACGACATTAGGGTGTCAGTGTTTGCACAACGCTCAGTAAGATGCATATAAAGCGTTTATAGGTTCACGTAAGGTTAATCCAATAATCTGATTACAAATATTCTTTTGGGGGCTGGTGTATCAGATATTTATTACATTGCCGAAAATATTTGCATTATTCGTTCGTTTTTCAAATCTGCCGCCACACCACTTTATCTCTTTGTTTGCGACGCAAGACGCGACTAGATTTATCTCTATTGATACGCAGCCAGGCAGAGCTGATTCTACGCTGTTCCGGCATGCTCTAGTAACTTTGCACGCTTTATCTCGAAAGTTCGCAATCAGCGTTAAATTGAGCACGGCCGACAGCGGCGGACATTCTGTTCGACGACAGCCGAGAACGCTTGTCGCTCCGCCGCCGCCAAGTGATTCAGTCCATTTTGGGTGCAAGTCAGCCCAATAAACAGTTTTCGTTTAGAAGACCGTTTTGTCCGTCTTCATCGCTGCTTCGACTGCCGTCACCACTACGTGACACCTGGTGGAGGTGCTCGGTAGTCTTCCATGTTCCGGACGCCCCCTTCAAGTCGTGAAGCCAGCCCTCAGCGCATCGCACCCGAGGACAAGCCAGCAGCTCAGCGAGCCAGCCGACGTCTCCAGGAAGAGGAGCTCGAGTTCGGGAAACTGCCGGACCGCACCAGAGAGTGAAAAGACGCTGCTACGAGCACAATAACCTCGCCGAAGATGTCTACACCGATCATACTGCAGCAGCCGCGGGTGCCGCCAACTTTCAATGGATCCCTAGGCGAAGACCCTGAAGAATGGTTGGACCATTGCGAGCGCGTGGCGTCATTCAACAAGCGGGATGATGCAGCAAAAATTGGACACGTGTTCTTCTCATTGGATGGCTCCGCACGCACGTGGTACGAAAACTACGAGTCGTCCCTTACGACATGAGAGCTATTCAAGAGATAACTATTGAAGGTATTCACCACTGTCGTGAGGAAAGAAAGAGCCGAACGACTCCTCGAGACAAGGATGCAGCTTCCGAATGAGCCCGTCCGCGGTTACGTCGAGGAGATGAAGCGCCTGTTTCGCCGCGCCGATCCCGAGATGACCGAGGAAAAGAAAGTTCAGCTTTTAATACGCGGCGTAAAAGAACAACTCTTTGGCAGCCTCGTCCGCCAGCCGCCAGAAACAGTCGAGGAATTCATGCAAGAAGCCTGCGCGATTGAGAACACCCTCGACGTCCGAGCTCGGCAGTACAATCGCCCTTCCTCTTCCTGTGCAATCCGAACGGACCCGACGGCCACCACAAGGGACAGCTTGCGGGAAGTTATCCGCGAAATCGTCCGAGAGGAGCTACGCCGATTACTGCCATCCTTCCCACAGCCACAAGCAGCGACTCTGATGGATGTGGTACGGGAAGAAGTGCAACAGGCACTTGGCACCCCGACGGCCACAGAACCCCAGGACATGACCTACGCCGCTGCAGTAAGGCCTGCTCAGCCCCAACGACAACCCCTACGTCCTCCCCGAGATTAGCCACTTGTTCCACAACGCCGCCTCCCAGCCCCCGCCCGCCCAGCCTATGACCGACGCTCAAGCCCCAGGAAATGCGACGCCTGGAGGACTTCCGACCACCGGAAGTTGTGCTTCTATTGCGGCGAAGCCGTCCATATTCTTCGTCACTGCCCGTCCCGACGTATCGGTCTTCGAGGATTTGCCGTTATCGCCCACGATCACGCTTCGGACAACGTCCGCAGGAAATCGACGAGAACCTGCGTCGAGAGGAGTACACGCCGAACCGCTTTTCGCGCTCACCATCGCCGTCAACCTCGTGCTTTGCGTCGCCACGCCGCAGCTACGCAGCCGCGGTACGAGGAAGGTCTGCCAGCCCCCGTAGGGGAAACTAAAGACAGCAACCTCTGGGGGTGAGGTTGCTCACGAGCGAAACGCCGAAGGTCCTCCACAGACCACGCCCCATGAAGACGCTGCACCCGCGAAGCTGCATGAAGAACCTACTCTCGCTGCACCGATGCCGCACAAAATGACAACCCAGACCACGACGCAAACTGCCTTCAAAACGACGACGCCACCAAGAAAAGCTTCGACCACACGCCACACCCGCGACTCGCATACGCAACGAAGCCTTGACCCGACGCCGAGAGCGACATCCAATGCAAGAGCCAGGACCTCCGACTTAGAAGTTACTATCGACGGCCGGAAAGTTACCGCTCTAGTCGACACAGGAGCCTATTACTCGGTGATGAATGTAGCATTCACTGCGCAACTGAGAAAAGTAACAACGGCTTGGGACAGCCCACAAATTCGCACCTCAGGGGGCCACCTCATTACGCCATCAGGACGATGCACAGCGCGAGTGACTGTTAAAGGACATCCTGCATACCTACATACCTATCCTGCGACCTTCGCTGTGCTACCGCAATGCTAACGCGAAGTGATCTTGGGTATGGGTTTCCTTAATGAGCATCAGGCGATCATCGACCTGTGATCGAAGCTGATCACGCTTTTGACGGACAAAGCCATCGCTTCGATGAAAACTGGGGAAAATCACGTTTCCCTGAGTGTCTTGGAGCAAGAAATGAGCTTCCCACTCCGATCAAGCGTTATCATGACCGTAGGCGCCACGAAAGCCATTAACGCTGAAGCCATCATCGAGGGGAACATGAAGTTGCTTCTAGACCGAGGAATCAGCGTCGCAAGAGGCATCGCACATTTCCGCAATAGCCAGGCCGAAGTACTTCTGAATAACTTCAGCGCAGAATACCGGCACATTAAGAGAGGAAAGACGATTGCTTTCTTCGACGAAATATCTGACATACGAGACTCCTTCGCCCTCTCTGACCACTCCGCAGAAGATTCGCCTGACCAAGGGAACTCGCCCACTTTCGACATCAACCCAGCCCTGCACCGCAACAGACAATACCAGATCCGCAATCTGCTTCAAAGCTACAGTGAGTGTTTTTCGACATCTCCGAAGGTGCGACAACCGCCAATTGCCAAGCATCACATTATAACAGACCAACACGCCCGACCTCTCCGTCAAAGCTCCTACCGTGTGTCACCGCGAGAACGACAAGCCATCCGGGACCAAGTCGAAAAAATGCTTCGCGACGACGTCATCCAGGCTTCCAACAGCCCATAGGGGGCACCGGTTGTTCTAGTAAGAAAGAAAGACGACACACTTCGATTCTGCGTGGATTACCGCCGCTTGAACAACATAACAAAGAAGGACGTCTACCCCCTCTCCCGCATCGACGACACACTGGACCGCCTCTGCAACGCCAAATATTTCTCATCGATGGACCTCAAGAGCGGCTACTGGCAAATTGAGCTCGACGAAAGAGATCGCGATAAGACAGCATTCATCACTCCGGATGGGCTGTTTGAGTTCAAGGTGATGCCATTTGGTCTCTGTTCCGCACCAGCGACGATTCAGCGAGTAAAGGATACAGTGGTGGCAGGTCTGAAGTGGAAAATTTGTCTGTTATATTTAGATGACGTCGTTGTCATTCGCCTCGAACTTTGACGAGCACCTCAAAAGACTTCGAACAGTACTAGACGCAATAAAGTCGTCTGGCCCAACCTTGAAGGCAGAGAAATGCCACTTTGCCGACGAAGAGCTGCTGTTTCTAGGCCACATTGTTAGCAAGGAGGAAGTACGCCCAGACCCGCAGAAAACAGCTGCTGTTGAACAGTTTCCACCGCCGGCCGGTAAGAAAGCAGTGCGCAGATTTCTCGGACTGTGCGCATGTTACCGACGATTTGTGAAAATATTTTCGTGCATCGTCGAGCCCCTGGCCGAACTGACGAAGGCAGACGTGCCGTTTAAATGGGAAGCGCCGCAAGCAAAAGCCTTCAAGGAAATTCAGCGTCGTTTACAGTCCCCACCGATCCTTGCGCATTTTGAAGAAAACGCCGTTACTGAAGTTCACACCGACGCAAGCAGCGTGGGCCTAGGCGCCGTCCTCGTTCAAAAAAGAGACAGGCTGGAGAAAGTAATCGCATACGCTAGCCGTGCCCTTTCCAAGGCCGAGGCTAACTATTCGACAACTGAGAGGGAGTGCCTTGCCATCATCTGGGCTACGTCGAAATTCCACCCCTACCTGTACGGACGAGCCTTCAATGTGGTCAGCGATCACCACGCGCTGTGCTGGTTTACCAATATGAAAGACCTCTGGCCGACTCGCTCGATGGAGTCTGGATCTCCAGGAGTTTGACGTCACCGTCGTTTACAAGTCCGGACGCAAGCACTCTGACGCCGACTGCCTCTCACAAGCCCCTGTAGATACACTGCCTCTGGACGACGATGAGGACGCCTTCCTGGAACCCATCAGCCCTAGCTCTTTTGCTCAGCAGCAACGCTCAGACCCCGACCTAAAAGGCCTCATCGAGTACCTGGAAGGCAAGGTTTCTTCACCCCCCGCTTCATTCAAGCGAGGACTGTCTTCCTTCTGTGTGCAGAATGAGGTCCTTGTGGAGAACTTTACAGCGAGCAAAACAGCCTACCTCCTTGTATCTACCTGCTTGTCTCCGCGAAGTTCAACACGCTTCACACGACGATCTGACAGGAGGACATCTCTGGTTTACTCGCACCTTCCACCGCATTCAAGACAAGTATTATTGGCCCCGACTGTCTGCCGATGTCGCACACTATGTGAAAACCTGCCGAGATTGTCAGCGACGAAAGACCCTTCCCACGTGACCAGCAGGATTTCTGAACCCCATTGAACCTCCCTCAAGGCCCTTTCATCAGATCGGCATGGACTTGCTTGGTCCTTTTCTAACGTCAACATCTGGAAATATGTCTATCATCACAGCGACCGACTACCTGACCCGCTACGCCGAGACGAAAGACCTACCAAACGGAAAAGCAGCAGAAATCGCCATATTTTTCGTGGAGTGCACTCTTCTTCGACACGGCACCCCCGATATGCTCATCACGGACAGAGGAACAGCATTCACGGCGGAACTAACGCTAGCCATCCTGCGTTACAGCCAAACCAGCCACCGGAGGACAACTGCATACCATCCGCAGACCAACGGACTGATCGAGCGCCTCAACAAAACGATCGCCGATATGCTCGTCATGTATGTCAATGCCGAACACATAACCTGGGATGTCGTCCTGCCTTACGTTGTCTTTGCCCACACCACCGTGCAGGAGACCACCCAGATGACGCCATTTAGGCTCGTCTATGGCTGGGAGGCCATGACCACGCTAGACGCCATGCTTCCAACGTTACAGAAGAAGAGAACGTCGACGTTGACGCCTACCTTCAACGCGCAGAAGAGGCTCGAAGGCTTGCCGATTACGGATCAAAAATGAGCAGCGGTCCGACGCCAGACGCTACAAACTACGAAGACGCAACACGGAATACAAGCCAGGAGACAGAGTCTGGGTTTGGACGCCCATTCGCCACCGTGGATTGAGTGAAAAGCTTTTGCGCCGCTATTTCGGCCCGTACAAGGTTCTTCGTCGGCTAGGTGAACTGGATTATGAAGTCATCCCTGACGCAATGACTGCATACCAGCGACGCCGCGTACGACCAGAAGTTGTCCATTCAGTCCGTCTGAAGCCGTATTAAGCGCGCTAAAGGCCGCTGCATTTCTTTGCTCTATTTTCGCAAGATGCGTTTTTCTCTTAGAAGTCGCATTATTTGTTTAATGCATCAGGTAGATGCTTTTTTGAGAGCGGAGTAATGCCGCGAACATTTGCAGTATTTGTTCGTTCTTCAAATCTGCCGCCACACCACTTTATCTCTTTGTTTGCGACGCAAGACGCCACTAGATTTATCTCGATTGATCGCAGCCAGGCAGAGCTGATACGTTTTTCCTGGATGTTCTAATAACTTTGCACGCTTTATCTCGAAAGTTCGCTATCAGCTTTAAATTGAGCACGGCCGACAGCGGCGGGCATGCTGTACGACGACCGCCGACCACGTTTGTTGCTACACCGCCGCCGAATGATTCAGTTCATTGTGGGTGCAAGTCAGCCCAATAAACAGTTTTCTTTTAGAAGACCCTTTTGTCCGTCTTCATCGCGGCTTCGACTGCCGTCACCACTTCGTAACAATATACACCGGTGCATAGGAAGGGAGATCAAAACTTACCTTTGGGTTGAGGCGTCATCGCTGCACTTCAAAGTGCTACCAGAGCGAAGAGGAGGAGCGCTTTGCCGATATTCATGAACACACATGTAATTTAATCTGGACTGCACAGGGGTATATATAGAGCCACCGGCAGAAACTGTGTTCACTGACGAAAGTAGTCGATCTGCAAGAAAAATAATATTGACAATCTTTATCTTAATGCAATTTTCACTGAAAGGATATGAGTATGTAATACAAGAGACGAAGAGTAAGACGAAGACGTTGCTCGACCAAATGTCGCCTCAGCTCTGTTTCTTTACCTAATATTGCCTAATTTACCTAGTTTCGTTTCAATATTCGAGCATATCAGCATCTTCAAGGTGGTACTGTCCCTATGGGACGAGTACGGCTGCTCCGGCGCCGGTAAGCCTAAAGGGACCACGCCAATCTAAGGAGGCTGGCTCGGAAGAGGTGGCCATGGCTTCCCAGGCCGTGGAGCGACCAGAACACGGAGACGACCACCCGTCCAGTCAGACCTCATCGCTTAGTGGAGATGAGTCAACGATCGTGGACGGTGACGATACAGTGGCTGATATGGCTGACGTGGACCACGAGGGCTTCAAGTTGCGTGGTCCTAAAATTAGCAATGTGGTCAACTGGGACAAGGACAGAGAACACCTAGAACTTGTTTCTGGTGATGTTATTGACACAGTTATTTCTAGTAAGCTGGGAGGAACTACGGCGGTCAAGTTACCTGATCATTTTATGGCCCCGGATTTAAAAACTTAGCGCCTACTCATGCGGAAGAAGGACGACAGGAAACTGAAGACGACCTTCAATAGGCTGAATTTAGCCATTAGACGGCACACGAGCAAGCTCGACAGGTCGCAAATGGCCTCATTCTGCGCTAGTTTAACTGTGTGCTCGCCGATGACGAGAATATGGCGAGTTATTGGCAGCCTTGCTGGAGAGTGTCGCCCTTCGAAGCCTTTTGCAGCTATTGCAATACGCAAGGAAAAACCTATTGCGTGCTTGGCAGGCGAATTTTCTGACTCACTCGTACGTGCTAATAATATAATTTATATATATACACCACCTGCTTCCTCCAGGACTATTATGGACGTATGCCCCTGGTGTCAGCGGAATGTTAGCTGAAGTCGACTCTAACATTCACCTTTTCGCACACAGGCTGAAAAAGATTGGCAAGCGTGGAAATGTTAGAGTCGTCTTCTCGGCTCCCGATAAGCTAGTTAAGATTTTTAAAAAGTTAATTCACCCTATGTCGAGAAAGAATGCACCATTAATCACGAGAACCGTTTCGTAGCTTGCCAAGAAGGTGTTGTGTATGCCATTCCGCTAACATGCGGCAAACAATATATTGGCCAGACAGGCAGATGCCTTAGCGAACGCCTCAGAGAACACAACAACAGCGCGTATAACACCGTGAAAGGGCATCTGGAAATTCATTGTAGAGATTGCGAAAAGAAGAATTGCCGTCCCAACTTCAAGAAGACCAAGGTGATAAGTAAGCACACGAATCAGCTAACCCGTGAAATCATCGAAGCCGAAAAAATCTCCAGATCAGCAGATACATGTGTAAGCAGCCCCTCATTGACAATTTCATGCAAAGAACTTGACTTTTTAACCACACGCAAGTTACATAGCGATGACTTCCTCGGTGATGTGAATGAATTGTGAGTGTAGTGCTTCTTTTTGCTGTTTGGTGGCACCTATTTATTTCCCTGCTCCCAGCAATAAAATTTCAGTTGTAAGTCAGCGCCCGTCTGTTGTCTTCCTTCTGTCCGTGTTCATGTTCGCGCTGTTTTTCAGGAATATGTCGTACCAACTCGCCCAAGCATCTGTTTTAACAAAATTTATAGAATCCCTGCTCCCGGTCGGTCTTTTGTTCTTTCTAGTACTTCCTGTTTGCTACTATTTCACAGTTGCTGTGCCAAATGATGCTCACGCACGCACGCACACCGGCAGACGGGCAGGCAAGGAGGCAGGCGAACAGGCACGCAGGCAGGTAGGCAGGCAGGCTCGCAGGCAGCCAGGAATGCAGGCTGGCAGGCAGGCACGCACGCAGAGAGGCACGCTGGCTGGCGGGACCACACGCAGGAACGCTTGCAGGCACGCACGCAAGCATGCAGGCAGGCAGGCAAGTAGGGAAGAAGGCAGGCATGCAGCCACACAGGCACGCCGACAGGTAGGCATGCAGGCAGAGAGGCAGAGAGACAGGCAGGCAGGCAGGCACGCAGGCAGGCTCGCAGACAGCCAGGCACGCACGCAGACAGGCACGCAGGCTGGCTCGCTGGCTCGCATGAAGCCAGGCAGGCAGTCAGGCACTAAGACATGCAGGCAGGCAGGCACGCAGCCACGCAGGCACGCAGGCAGGTGGGCATGCCGAGAGGCAGGCAGGTACGCAGACAAGCACGCAGGCAGCTTGGCATGCAGGCAGGCAGACAGGAAAGCACACACGCAGACAGACACGCAGGCAAGCACGGTGGCTTGCGGGCAGGACCGCATGCAGTCATGCGGGCAGGCACGCACGCAGGCATGCGGGCAGGCTAGCAGGTAGGCAGGCACGCATGCAGACACGCACGCAGGCAGGCAGGCGCGCTTGCTGGCAGGCAGGACCGAACACAGACACGCAGGCAGGCATGCACGAAGGCACGCTCACAGGCAGTCACGCATGCAGACAGGCTGGCATGCAGGCAGGTACGCAGGCATGCAGGCAGGTAAGCATGCACGCACACAGCCAGGCACGCACGCACACTGGCTGGCAGGCAGGACGGCATGCAGACACGCACAGGCAGGCACACATGACACAGGCAGGCAGAGCAGTCGCAGACAACGCATGGTGGCTGCAGATATGCAGACAAGCACGCACGCACGGAGGCAGGCAGGTACGAATGCATCCAAGTATGGATGCACGCAGGAGCGGCAGGCAGGCAGCCAGACAGGCATACACGCACGCACGTCCAAACGCACACACACGCAGGCAGTTAGGCAGGCATGTACGCAGGCGCGCAGGTAAGCAGGCAAGCAGGCACTCAGGCAAGTAGGCAGGCACGCAGGTTGGCAGGGATAAAGAGAGGCAGGCACGCAGGCATCCAGCCATGCAGGCATCTGGGCATGCAGATAGGCAGGCACACAGGCACGCAAGGAGGTGCGCTGTCTGGCAGGCAGAAACGCACGCAGGCGCAGCAGACAGTGACGCATGCAGGCAGGTACGCAGGCATGCAGGCAGGCAAGCATGCACGCACACTAGCAGGCCGGCAGGCACGCTGGCTGGCAGGCAGGACTGCATGCAGACACGCACGCAGGCAGGCACGCATGCACGCAAGCCAGATATGCAGACAAGCATGCTGATTGCAGATATGCAGACAAGCACGCACGCACGGAGCCAGGTAGATACGCATGCACGCAGGCACGGACGCACGCAGGGACGCAGGCAGCCAGGCAGGCATACACGCACGCTCGTACAAACACAAGCATGCAGTTAGGTAGGCATGTACGCAGGCACGCGGGCAAGCAGGCATGCAGGCACTCAGGCAAGTAGGCAGGCGCGCAATTTGGCAGGGAGAAAGAGAGGCAGGCACGCAGGCATCCAGGCATGCAGGCTTCTTTCTGGGCATGCAGATAGGCAGGTACACAGGCACGCATGGAGGCGTGCTGGCTGGCAGGCAGGAACGCACGCAGGCACGCAGGCAGGCACGCAGGCAGGCACGCAGGCAGGCGCGCAGGCAGGCGCGCAGGCAGGCGCGCAGGCAGGCGCGCAGGCAGGCGCGCAGGCAGGCGCGCAGGCAGGCAGGCACGCAGGCAGGCACGCAGGCAGGCACGCAGCAGCCACGCAGGCAGGCATGCAATCAATCAGGCGGACAGGAACGCACGCAGGTAGGCACGCAGGGAGGCACGCGCGCAGTCACGTAAGAAGGAACGTACGCAGGCAGGCAGGCAGGCAGGCAGGCAGGCAGGCAGGCACGCAGGCAGGCAGGCATGCAGGAGGCAGGCAGGCAGGCAGGCAGGCAGGCAGGCAGGCAGGCAGGCAGGCAGGCAGGCAGGCAGGCAGGCAGGCGCAGGCAGGCAGGCAGGCAGGCAGGCAGGCAGGCAGGCAGGCAGGCAGGCGCAGGCAGGCAGGCAGGCAGGCAGGCAGGCAGCAGGCAGGCAGGGCAGGCAGGCAGGCAGGCAGGCAGGCAGGCAGGCAGGCAGGCAGGCAGGCAGGCAGGCAGGCAGGCAGGCAGGCAGGCAGGCAGGCAGGCAGGCAGGCAGGCAGGCAGCAGGCAGGCAGGCAGGCAGGCAGGCAGGCAGGCAGGCAGGCAGGCAGGCAGGCAGGCAGGCAGGCAGGCAGGCAGGCAGGCAGGCAGGCAGGCAGGCAGGCAGGCAGGCAGGCAGGCAGGCAGGCAGGCAGGAGCAGGCAGGCAGGCAGGCAGGCAGGCAGGCAGGCAGGCAGGCAGGCAGGCAGGCAGGCAGGCAGGCAGGCAGGCAGGCAGGCAGGCAGGCAGGCAGGCAGGCAGGCAGGCAGGCAGGCAGGCAGGCAGGCAGGCAGGCAGGCAGGCAGGCAGGCAGGCAGGCAGGCAGGCAGGCAGGCAGGCAGGCAGGCAGGCAGGCAGGCAGGCAGGCAGGCAGGCAGGCAGGCAGGCAGGCAGGCAGGCAGGCAGGCAGGCAGGCAGGCAGGCAGGCAGGCAGGCAGGCAGGCAGGCAGGCAGGCAGGCAGGCAGGCAGGCAGGCAGGCAGGCAGGCAGGCAGGCAGGCAGGCAGGCAGGCAGGCAGGCAGGCAGGCAGGCAGGCAGGCAGGCAGGCAGGCAGGCAGGCAGGCAGGCAGGCAGGCAGGCAGGCAGGCAGGCAGGCAGGCAGGCAGGCAGGCAGGCAGGCAGGCAGGCAGGCAGGCAGGCAGGCAGGCAGGCAGGCAGGCAGGCAGGCAGGCAGGCAGGCAGGCAGGCAGGCAGGCAGGCAGGCAGGCAGGCAGGCAGGCAGGCAGGCAGGCAGGCAGGCAGGCAGGCAGGCAGGCAGGCAGGCAGGCAGGCAGGCAGGCAGGCAGGCAGGCAGGCAGGCAGGCAGGCAGGCAGGCAGGCAGGCAGGCAGGCAGGCAGGCAGGCAGGCAGGCAGGCAGGCAGGCAGGCAGGCAGGCAGGCAGGCAGGCAGGCAGGCAGGCAGGCAGGCAGGCAGGCAGGCAGGCAGGCAGGCAGGCAGGCAGGCAGGCAGGCAGGCAGGCAGGCAGGCAGGCAGGCAGGCAGGCAGGCAGGCAGGCAGGCAGGCAGGCAGCAGGCAGGCAGGCAGGGCAGGGCAGGGCAGGCAGGCAGGCAGGCAGGCAGGCAGGCAGGCAGGCAGGCAGGCAGGCAGGCAGGCAGGCAGGCAGGCAGGCAGGCAGGCAGGCAGGCAGGCAGGCAGGCAGGCAGGCAGGCAGGCAGGCAGGCAGGCAGGCAGGCAAGGCAGGCAGGCAAGGCAAGGCAAGGCAAGGCAAGGCAAGGCAAGGCAAGGCAGGCAAGGCAAGGCAGGCAGGCAGGCAGGCAGGCAGGCAGGCAGGTTGACAATGCCGTGCCAGAAAAGGTCTCTTAGAGTTCTAAATGTTTTCTTTTAATTATTTAGGAAATCCGCCATTACAACATTCGTTTTAAATTTCGTATTCAGTTCCCGGAGTCAATGCTTTTAAGGTGATGCGCGATAGTTGTTGGCAAAGATTGGTCCATGCAATGTATTCAGTGCACCATACGCAAGCAAAAACCACGTGAAAGCAGTACGGAGGTTATCGAGTGTTGTGGAACTCAGGAACCAACTTTAATGCAGTCGATCTGCGAGGCGCCTTGTGCTTTCGACCAAATTCTCAGTTCCTTGTGCTGACCAGACCACTAGGCTATGTAACACAAAGGAGGCTGCATAAGAAAAAATGATGTGTGTGACATTAGGGGATGTGAATATGAGATATGAACACAGCACAGGGTTAATAAGGGAGGTATTGCAAATGCATTTATTCTATAGCGGAATTAGACTGACGATGATCATTACGTGTTTTCGGCTGAGCGGGCTTCATTCTTATGGCAGGGAAGCTTGCAGCCGCAAAATAATAGTCCGCCTTCTTTCCACGCATCGCAGAGCTATTTGCGTCCCAAAAGAGCTGCATCCTGCAGTCTGGATACTGTAGAACATAATCGTTTTAGTCACTCCGAATTCTTTTCAATCGATTTTTCTGCACTTTCCAGACTCACACTTTAGAGAAAACTGAATCGCCAGAAGACCTTCGCTTTCGAGATTTCTAATGTCGACTTTCCTTTGTGTCGAATAGATAGAAGCCATTAACCGTACATTTAAAAGCCGTACCTAAAGGCTTATCTTTGAGCAACCCACAGCCGCATTGAAGCTATCGCTTTGCTCTCATTAGCACCGAAGACACCAAGAACTTCAGCTTCAGTTGAGGGGCAAGGATCTTCGCTTTCATACACGTGTATTAGCTCCGAGTTTTTACAATACAGTATTAAACCAAGTTTAACATTAGGTGTTATCGAGAGATCCGCATTTTCCTTGACAGTCACTGCATTGTTTGCATTTATTTATTCTATAAGACGCGCAATGCGTTTATGAGTTCGAATCACAATAGAGGACACCCTAATATATCTTGTGGATTTTTCTAGCGAAGCAAAGAGGTTTCTAAACTTGATATGAAACCGTTTGGATGATCACCAGCGTTGACACGCCCAAGCGCATCAACAAAATCGGCGCTATTGCGCATTCAGAACACTGGTTTGAACACCTATGTTCCTGTTCTTGGAGAAGAATCACAGCTAATGATTACAGCTAGTACTTTCGTTTACTGCCATGCGCATTCCGCACAGAGTTTTGTCCATTCTCTTGTTGTTTCTTAGAAAAAATAGGGAAGGAGAACTCGAAACATTTATTGCATGTGATTAGCGATTTGATGTTACGGTTCGCTAACTTCTATTATCATCATCAAAACCTCGTTCGTACTAACTCATTAAGTCCCCCACTATTTATCTGCGGCACCAGGAAAGAGGATCGAAACTAGTTCAAACAGATTAATGAAAGGCATACTCGGGTTTGTGTGAACACAACTCTGCGTACTCCAGTTCACAGCGTCCGCGAATCGTTTGTTCGGGTAATCTAGCACACTAAGAGGCGTTTATTCAATACTGTTGTGAATGGTGCATGAAGGCAACATCTCGTGTTTATTACACTGTCCCGCTCTGATGTGACTGTCTGCGTGTACGGCAGTGCACCAGAAACCGGGAGAAGATGCTTAGTTGGTTTGGTTTATGGCGTTTAACGTTCCAAAGAAACTCAGACTGTGAGGAACGCCGCAGTGAAGGTCTCCGGAAATTTCGACCACCTAGGGTTCTTTAGCGTCCACTGACAGCGCACAGCACACGGGCCTCTATAATTTCGCCTCCAGAGAAATTCCAACGCCGCGGCTGGGATCAATTCCGCCTCTTTCTCGTCAGTAGTCGAGTGCCATAACCACTGAGCCACCACGGTTGGTTCCAAAGAGAAGCTGCTTAGGTTTGGCAGTCCATCAAATTGTGGCATGGTGGCGGAATGCCTGTTTTCTATTCATAAACTGAGTTGTCTTGAAGCAGCGCTACAAGAGAGAGAGAGAAACAGCTTTATTGTAACACCAGTCAATGAACGCCAGGAGAGAATTCCATCTCCCCTGTCGGCCCTAGCCGTCGGCCGGGATCCCTTGGGATACAGCAGCAGCAGCAAGGGCTTGACCGATGATGTCTTGCTGGACGTTGGGGTCTGGGCTGCAGAGCAAAGCCTCCCAGGATTCTATAGTGCGTGAGCTATCATATTTAGCCGGGCACGTCCACACCATGTGGACCAAATTTGCTGGCTGATCGCAAAATTTGCACTTTGACCTGAATACTGTAGGATGCCACTTGCTGTAGAGTACTGGGTTGGGAAAAAACCCCTGTCTGTAATTTCCTCCAAAGAACCTCCTCTTTTTTATTGAGCGTTTTGTCCGCTCCCGGATAAATCTGACGATTTAGTCTGTAGTATTGTGTGATTTCCTGGTATGCGCGCATATCCTCTGTGCTGTTTGTACTTCCAGAGATTTGGGAGGTCCCAGGGGTCGACCGGTAAGTGAGACCTCGGGCGACCGAATGAGCCTCCTCGTTCCCTTTAAGTCCTTGGTGAGCTGGTGCCCAAACGAGCAGAACCAGTTCTCTGGGTCCTCCTTCCCTGCTTAATATACGGATGGCAGTCTCCGTCACCCTCCCCGATTCGTAATTTCTCACAGCGTTTTTTGAATCGCTAATGACCACCTTGACCCCTCCTTGGCTGGCGGCTAAGGCTATCGCCACTTCCTCAGCTTCTACTGTCTTGACACCACTGACTGTGCAGCACGCCACCGGGGTTCCGTCTTCCTTAAGTGGAAACAGTACAGCTGGAAAAAGTTTTTAGCCACAGCGAAATGGCGCCTTGGTTTTCGCCATCAAAATTTGTTGTATGTAGTATTTCCTTTGATTGTTGATATGTATTAATTTATTTGTTTAGCCCATGATATATATTTCCGCAGTCCATAAATATATCGACATATAAAATATCGGCCGATATTGTATTTTCTCTATTCCTTGCCTTTATTTGTGATGCTTCTACCTAAGGAGTACTAGCTCGCCCAGCTTTCTCTGTTATCTTCACATATTTTGAATGCTTTCAAGATGAAAATCACCCAACTGTTGGTGATTCGAGCTGCTTGTTCACTCTGAAAGCCTATGTTTGACGAGTTTTCTAACGCTTAAGGCGTCCTGATTGTACTATATTAAAATCGGCATTGTTTGTAGCGCTGCTCTCAAGAAGAACATTGCACCATCCAGACAACCTCGCACGACAGCGCTGGTAAGACAATCTTTCTACCGAGGCTGAAGTTGCTTGCCATGCATCTAAAACAGATTCGCTTTTTAAATGCTTGCATGTCTTGCATCCATATCTAGAACACAAGGTCACTGTCGGCCGGCGTTTCTTATCAAGTCTAGTTTGTACTAGGGTCTCTATAAGGATTGTGCTGTTTCTCCATTTTAACTTTATGTGCATTAGCCAGCAGTAGAGGCAAGACCAGGCGTGTGCAGAAGTCATTCGTCCCGCAGCTTTGTCTCGAAGAACATATCATTAACAGGGTCGAGTTTTATTACTGTATGGGCACATAACCACCATTTCAGTATTCGGTTACTTGCATAATCGAATGGTGCGTTGAATTTAAGATGCTTTTGGATTCACTCTGCCGCTTAACACATTGCAAATGGTACACAGAAAATACCCCCACATTATTTCACGCGTCATCGCAAGGTGGGTAATTTACGATATATGTTGCGGCTGACTAAATTAAGCACGAACTCTAATACCTACTTCAGGCATTGACTAGCAGGAAGAAAATGACGTTTATTAATGCATAATAACAAGCTTATTTGGCCAACATGAGAAAAATATAAAAGAGGCTATCCTACAATGTAAGCGGTGCGCGAGAACATCAGATTTCGCATACTTTACTACCCATCTTCAATAATCAATTTTAAGCAGCCTACACAACAAGGCTTGAAATAAAGAAGAATGTAAGGATATTGTAAGTGTTGCATAATCGGCTACTGCATAATGAAATTTAATCTGTCGTACCAGTGTCATTGTCTTTGGTTTGCTTTAATGACAGCTGTTTTTTTCGCCTCGATTCTCTCTCCAAAGGTGTAATAATAATAATAATAATAATAATAATAATTGGTTTTATGGGGAAAGGAAATGGCGCAGTATCTGTCTCATATATCGTTGGGCACCTGAACCGCGCCGTAAGGGAAGAGATAAGAGTGGGAGTGAAAGAAGAAAGGAAGAATTAGGTGCCGTAGTGGAGGGCTCCAGAATAATTTCAACCACCTGTGGATCTTTAACGTGCACTGACATCGCACAGCACACGGGCGCCTTAGCGTTTTTCCTCCATAAAAACGCAGCCGCCGCGATCGGGTTCGAACCCGGGAACTAAGAATCGTTTTCAAGACGACCACACTTGCGGTTAGTGACGTAAGCAAGCACTAGAAAAAGTTTTTGCTCGCGAAAGCACAAAGAATACCAGAAGGAAAAAAAGTTATCGATTATACAGCGTTGAGCAGCTGTGATCCTCCTCATTCGCAAAGAATAAAAATGGGCTTTACAGGTGGGACGTGGAGGAACGAAAAAAATCGCCAATGTGTTGTCTTCTACGCGGTCTGCACGACAGCATTGCCGTTCTATAATTTATTGCTTGAATTGTGCTCAAAGAAATGGATTTTCAACAGACTCTGTACCACCTTACATGCGCAGATGCAAAGCATTCCTTACTTACGAAGAAAAATCGGCCATTGTTTCACCAGCAAAACCGCGGCTTCCCTTATACCTCAAAGAATACAGATCACACAAAGAATAATTTACGCAAAAATGGAACTACATTTTTTGGGCGGAAACTGATCATGAACGTATACCATTAAATGAAACATTCAAACATGCCCAGCTTTGCGTGCAACAGTGTAAACAATACGTTGCGACCTGAGATAACTTGATCGTTTTCAGTAGCATTACTCAAGTTGTCGTGTTGATGCCCATCTGCCAAACTATTATGAAACCTATGTTACTTACGAAGCGTACCACATAGCAACAGCATTATAAAACACATGTTGGAGGGGAGGTTGGAAGTTCCGTGTTGAGGAGGTGAAGAAAGTTTACGTTGCCAAGTTTATATATTCTTGCGCGAATATTTGAGATAAGGGGCGTTCCGTAAAAACCGACGGCTTAGCATATGTGTTAACACTGTGCAGGATTTTCGACTTGACAACGGCCGTGCAATCAGACTACAGCTGTGATTCTTTGCTTCCCGTTATATAGAATAACAACCAGAACATTCAAGCTCGTGGAAATAAAGATTCCATCTTAAATGCTGTTGTTTATTAACTTATCCACAAGTTGTGCCTTTCTTCCGTACGTTGACATATTTGATGAACCAATGGAACTGGAGGTCTTCCATATAGACTGACCCAGGCAGACCAACTGCATTGGACGAACGCCGGGCGATCATTGGCAAACATTGGCATGAGCGGTGCTCCTACACTAGCATTTAGGCAGACCGCTACTATTTTGACACATTGTCCTGACTTAAAGAACTTTTGCGCCAAAGTTCGGCCGACTGAGGGACCAACACAGGCCTGGCGTTATTTCGCGTCATGGGCCAATAAAAGGGTTAGAGTGGCATTCCACTTTTCAAACACTGGCATCCAGCTTTCTAACACTGGCATATGTAAATGTTAAACATTAATATGCAGCTTTTAAAAATTCTTATCCTGCTTTCGAAAATTGGCACATATAACATCACAGCCCACTAGCTACTGACCGGCGCTGTGGGTGTAAGACTTTACCCAGCAAATATTCATTACGGAGGGTGGCGAATAATTCAGAAAAAAAAGACCAGTTTGTTGCATCGAGTTACGAGGATCATGGTACTTCCGGACGCAGGATCGTTGTTTGCACTTCCACAAGCAGTTTGGAAATTAAGGAAAACGAGGCCAATTGCTTGATGGGAGAGACTGTGAGAAATATTTTTATTTTCAAATTTGCTGCGTGGCGATGCGTGTGGGAAGTCACCTTTTTCACGTCAGTTGAACTGAATTTTTTAAGGTTAGCTATAAATTCTTTATAAAAATTGCATCATAACACAATAGTTTTATGTAAGATGTTTTAGTCGTTAGAGCACATGGAGACAAAAAGGCAGAACGGTAAGCTAGAGCACGAGAGAGAGTGCGCGGGCGACCTCTACCACTAATTGCTGAGTGAGACTTGTTATCGAAGATGTTTGAATTCTGATGAGCTTCTTTAAATAAAAGGGCAATTTATCTTATTATTTATGTTATGTAGCCCTCAAATTTTTATTAGATAGTTTACATGACACTGTGTTTCGCCTGCGTGTGGCACTATATATACATGGTTTCTTTCTAGCCACACCTGGCTAACAACCGATTCAAAACAGCAGCCAAATTACTGTGGCAGGAGTAGCTAACGGCTTATATTGAGAAATTCTTCATATATGTTTATTCTGATCAGCATGCTCCGGGCATTCTGACGTGAGCAATTTCGTGTTTGGTTTCGCATATTTTTTGTTTTCTTAATTTATTTCTAAATTAAATTTTTTAACAACTCATATAGGCCTAGCCCATCTTCACACAACGAAATGGTGGTGCGTGTGCCATGTGCGGCAGTGTAAATGTTTAAATCATTGATGAAGCATCTAGATTGTAACGTTATTGCTTTATGTTATCGGGACTGAGCTATGGAGCATAAACGTGGAGGATAGCGAAAAGGATTCACCACAAATTCAGCACAACGCAGCATGGTGTGTTAAAAAGATTTATAGGCTGATATTTGTGTGATAGGAAGATGGCAGAGAGGGTCACAGAACAAAATCTGGTTGATAACATCGTAGTGGAAATAAAAAAAAGAAGAGACATAATAATGCAAGGCTAGAAAATCGAAAATGGCGGAGGGTGACGGACTCGTTACCAATAGAAGGCAAGCATAGCACGAGGCGGTAAAATGTAAGGTGGGCTGAAGACATGTACAAGTTCAGTTGGATAAAACAGCCGCAGCCAACACAAAACAGGGTTAATTGCACAGGTAAGGGAAGGGCTTTTTTGTTCAGTGGACGTAGTCAGAGTGATGATGATGTGGTGTCGGCTGTGTAGGCTCCAATCTGATGACAGGGGAGCTTGCAGCCGCAAAAAATCCCTCCACCATTTTTACACATACCGCCGAGTAATTTGTGTTCCAAATGGAGCGCATGCCTGCAATCTGAGTACACACTAAAGAAATTCTTACCCTTAAGGGTTCAAATGAGCTGTCCCCAGACGAACACTCTTTTGAGTGTTAAAAAGGGTGCAGAGATCAGCACAATTAAGAAAGGGTGCACAGCATGAAAGTTTAGAGGGCGCGCATCAGTCGAAGGATTTCGCTTCATGGGTGGATCAATGTGGAGCACCCTTCCAACATGCATTTGTAGAGGTGTTATGGAAAAATAGTGCCCTTTAATGAGGGTGCAACCATTACATCCTCTAAAGTATCATGATGTGCTCCCTTCTTTAAGGGTGCTGATCTCTGCACCCTTTTTTAGCACCGAACAATTGGAAAAGGCTGCTCGTCTGGGGACAGCTGATTTACACCCTTAAGGATGAGAAATCGTTTAGTGTGTACCGAAAAACTTAAAAATTTAGGCTGTTCGAATCCTTTCTGAATTCGTTCCGGATTTGTTTTCGCCAGGTTTAGGGACCCAATCTGCAGAGAAGGTCGAACCGCCAGCAAAACCTTGCCTTTTGTGTCTCTAATGTGGATGTTCCTTTGTGCGAATAGATAAGCATAGGTGAAAGTTGGTCACCTAAAAGCCACAAACAGTGCATAGAAATAGAATTACATCACTGCTTACCGTTTGGCGAAACGCAGCCGCTATGTACCTAACCTTTCGTTCTCATTGGTATCAGACGGCAAAATTTTGCCTTAAGTGGAAAGGAAAATAACATCTTTAGTTTAATGCGATTGCATTCATTCCGAGGATTTAACGTAAGGTACTAAATTCACGATAACGTGCTATATTAACGATAGATTAACATTTTCTTTGACAGTCAGTGGGGTGATTTTTAACAGTTTATTCCATCAGGCACGCAATACGTATTCCAATTCGAATCTCAGCAGAGGAGTCCTTTATATTCCTTAGGCATTCATTTACTGACGCGAGGATGTTTCTAAAATTGGTATGAATTCGTATGAATTACCACCAGTACTGATACGCACAAGTGAACCAATGGTAATCGGAGTTTTGATGTATTCAGAAAACTCATTTCACCGTCTATGTTCTGGTTTTCGAACGTGATTCGGAGCTAATAATTACAACTATACTTTTGTTTACAACCATAGGCATGGTGGAGGACACTTTGTTTGTATTTATTTTGTTTAGAAGAAAAAATACAAAAGGTGAACTCGAAAATATAAATCCATGGGCTTTGCAATTCAATGTTACAGTTTCGCTATCTTCTCTTCCCAGTTTAAATAATTCGATCGTAATAACTGAGAGAAATAGAGAGAAAAAAATTTTATTTGGTCCATTAAGGGTTGAGCGTTCGGTCTTCGTCTTTATCGCTGCAGACACTTGACCTTCAAAGCAGTGTTGGGCCCCTAGTCCAGGGCTCCACTGAGTGGCGCTGCTTCGCTTGCGTGCTGCATCGTTGCCCTTTGGGCAGTGAGCTCGAAGCTGGTGAGCCAGCTCACCCACTGCTCTGCACTCGGGGTTTTGTGTTGGTGGAACGTGTAGTTTCGCTTACACTCCCAGGTTATATGGTAAAGCGTGGGGGTTGCCCCGCACCACGGGCATGTGTTCCTATACTGTGTAGAATATATCTTGTTAAGTATATGTAGGTTAAAGAATGTTCCCGTTTGCAGCCTTCGCCAACTAGCTGCTTCTTGTTGTGTTAGGGCCTTATGTGGCGGTGAGTATCTAATTCCCATGCCTCTTTGAAAGTTTAGGTATTCTGAAAATCTGATCTCCACGGTGAAGTGGTGTCCCAGGGCGCAGTGCCACTCGGCTCGGTACGTTATCTCTTGAGCCAAGCTCTCTGCCCTTTCGTTTCCTGCTATCGCCGTGTGTGCCGGAATCCAGATTAATTTGTGGGTTGCTGTTTTTCAGAGGTGTGCAGCTTCGCGGAGGATAGCTAAGGCAGCCCTGCAGATTCTACCTTTCGTATAGTTTCTACATGTCTCTTTTGAGTCCGTTAGGATGACTCGTCTTTTCGATAGCCCTCAACCGCTGCCAGCGCAACAGCGACCTCCTCCGCTTCCGCTATCCTGACGCTACGTGTAGTTGCGCAGGTGATTAGATTGCCTGCGTTATCAACCACCACCGAAGCTGTCTAGTAGTAACTTTTGCGTCTATTCCATGGATACATGGTTGCATCCGTGAAGGCTGTGTTTTCTAGTTTGGCTAAGTACCTCTCCACATAATCTGCCCGCGCCTGTCTCCTGGCCGCGTGGAGATTTGGGTCCATGTTTTTCGGAATGGGATTGACATGCAGGGTTTTACGGATCTCGTCGGGTATATCGGCGAATCGATCGAGGTCCCCCCTTGGGTCGCGACCCGACCTTGTCAGGAGCGCTCTTCCTGCAGCCGTGTTTCTTAGTCGTTGCAGCTGTGCTTCCTGCTGCGCTTCTGCCAGCTCCACAAAGGTGTTGCTAATTCTTAGCTGTAGCATCTTCTCATTCGATGGGTTTCTTGTTAGGTGGAGTGCCGTCTTGTATGCCTTCCTTAGGATTGTCTCTGCCTGTTCCGTTTCGCTTTTGATCATGGGGTGGTATGGCAGCGAGTAGATGACCCTACTGACTATGAGGGTTCTTACTAGTTTTAGCGTGTATTCTTCTTTCATTCCATGTTTTCGATTGGAGACTCTGGTTATCATTCTGCCTACCAGTTCGGCCGACTTGTCGAGCAGGCACTGAGATAACTGAGAAAATCCTCCACCGTTTATTTTCAGCACCAAGAAACAGGCTCGGAAATCGCACACACGGATTAATGAAGGGCATACCCGGGCTGCTGTGTACCTGACCCTGCTTACGCCAGTTCACAGCTTCTGGAAATCGTTCGGTCGGGCACTCTTGCAGACTAAGACTGGTTTCTCAGATACCAATGTGAAGGGCGCATAAAGGCTCCATCACGTCTTTATTTCGCAAGCCCGCTCTGATGTGACTGGATGCGTTTGCTGTACTGTACTCGAAGCCGGGAGAACCTGCTTAGGTTTGGCAGTCTATGGAATTGTGGCATGGCGGCTAAATTCCGGTTTTCTGTTTATAATCGGAGTTGTCATGAAGCAGCCCTACAATAATAATAATAATAATAATTGGTTTTTGGTGGAAAGGAAATGGCGCAGTATCTGTCTCATATATCGTTGGACACCTGAACCGCGCCGTAAGGGAAGGGATAAAGGAGGGAGTGAAAGAAGAGAGGAACAAATAGGTCCGTAGTGGAGGGCTCCGGAATAATTTCGACCACCTGGGGATCTTTAACGTGCACTGACATCGCACAGCACACGGGCACCTTAGCGTTTTTCCAGCCCTACAAAAATACTGTTTTTAAGGTAGCACAGTCAGGAGCCCTTAAGCTTTAGAAAACTCGTGAAATAGAAGTAATGCAGAATGATCAAGCAGATCGAAGCACCAGCAGTTGCCTGATTTGCGTCTTTAAGGCACCAAAAATATTTGTATAGAAAACAAAGTTGGCGAGCTAGTACTACTTTAGTTATGAAGCAACAGAAATGCAGACAAGAAAAAGTGAAAACACACAAAGTTCATGGATATTTTCCAGTGAAGTTTATTTCTTGCACTGCGGAAATGTATATACCGCAGGCTGAAAGGCAGACAGAAGAAAGAAACGAGAATTCAGAGTAATCAAGTGCAGGTTAAAGCTCTCACCATGTGCAAGACTTGTTTTTTATTACAACCGTGCAGTAATGTAACTAAGAGATTCTAGGTTTCCTACGCATATGGTGGTCCCTGCTGGTTTTAAAAACTTAAATTTTTGGATTAAGTACGCCACTCAAATTTAAATTTGAACCATCACAGAAGAATAACAGTGAAACTGGCCGCAGTTCAGAGCGCGTTGATAACTACGTTGATTATATAGTCGTGCGGTTAATGATTGCTCGGTTTTTCCAATACAATCTTTCTGACAAGAGGAACATTGAATAATAATAATAATAATAATTGGTTTTGGGGGGGGGGGAAGGAAATGGCGCAGTATCTGTCTCATATATCGTTGGACACCTGAACCGCGCCGCAAGGGAAGAGTAAAAGAGGGAGTGAAAGAAGAAAGGGAGAGAGAGGTGCCGTAGTGGAGGCCTCCGGAATAATTTCGACCACCTGGGGATCTTTAACGTGCACTGATATCGCACAGCACACGGGCGCCTTAGCGTTTTTCCTCCATAAAAACGCAGCCGCCGCGGTCGGGTTACGTAGACAGCATTCCAGGAACGTGCAGTTAAACCTAGCCTTTCCAACGCAGATCAAATTACTATTTAAGCATCTGACAATACAGTCGCTTTTTAAACTCTTGCATGTCTTGCACCTACTCCGAGAACATAAGCTTACTCTAGGCAGGTGTTTATTGTCAAGCCCAGCTTGCACTAGTATGTTTTTCGGGATT
>JARKHS020031651.1:0-22575 GCA_030143305.2 Amblyomma americanum | reverse complement strand
CTTTTCTCTGGAACTGCGATCGCTACCGCTGAAGCGGTTGTGGATGTTCCGGTCTGCTTTGCGTTCGCGGCAGCGGCCCCTGACGACCAATCATCGCGCGCCACTGACGACCAATCTGTTCCGAATGTCGACATCAACTGCAACCTCCCCGAAGGAAAGCGCCTGGCCTTAGAGCACTTGCTATTGGAGTATAAACAGTGTTTCGCTTCTTCGTCGAAAGTTCGTCAAACGCCCCTAACGCAACACCGGATCATTACGTATGACGACGCTCGCCCTATCCGCCAGCAGCCTTATCGTGTTTCCGCCAAAGAACGGGAAGTAATCCAAAAGCAAGTTCAGGAGATGATTGACGACGGTGTAGTTCAACCTTCCCAAAGCCCGTGGTCTTCGCCTGTTGTCCTTGTTAAAAAGAAGGATGGAACACTTCGATTCTGCGTGGACTACCGTAAATTAAACAATGTGACTAAAAAGGACGTCTACCCGTTGCCCCGCATTGATGACTCCCTGGACAGATTACGGCGTGCTAAGTACTTTTCATCCATTGACCTGAAGAGCGGTTATTGGCAAATTGAAGTGGACGAACGGGACCGCGAAAAAACTGCCTTCGTTACACCAGATGGCCTCTATGAATTCAAAGTGCTGCCTTTTGGCTTGTGCTCTGCGCCAGCGACGTTTCAACGGATGATGGACACTGTCCTCACCGGCCTCAAGTGGCAAAGTTGTCTTGTATACCTGGACGACGTTGTCGTTTTTTCAGAAACTTTTGAACAGCATCTCGTGCGCCTGCGAACTGTCCTCAGAGCCCTCCATTCCGCTGACCTTACGCTGAAGCCCCAGAAGTGCCACTTCGGTTACACAGAGCTCAGGTTCCTCGGTCACGTTGTGAGCGCCGACGGAGTTCGACCCGACCCCGACAAGACAGCCGCCGTCGCCAATTTTCCTACTCCGACTGACAAGAAAGCTGTCCAGCGTTTTCTGGGTCTCTGTGCATATTACCGACGGTTTATTGCGGACTTCGCAAAGATTGCAGAGCCGTTGACGCGCCTCACCAGGAGCAACACCTCCTTCGTTTGGACAATAGACCAAGAGACGGCTTTCTCTTCGCTCCGCCAACGCCTTCAGACATCTCCCGTTCTTGCACACTTCGACGAAGAGGCCGACACCGAGATCCACACCGACGCCAGCAATATCGGTCTTGGAGCTGTCCTTGTCCAACACCAAGAGGGCATTGAGAGAGTTATAGCCTATGCTAGCCGTACTCTCTCCCGCGCCGAACGCAATTACTCTACGTCAGAGAAGGAATGCCTTGCTGTCGTATGGGCCACCATGAAATTTCGCCCTTACCTTTACGGCCGCGCATTCAAAGTCGTAACCGACCACTACTGCCTATGCTGGCTGGCTAATTTGCGAGACCCGTCTGGACGATTGGCCCGCTGGAGTTTACGGCTCCAAGAATTCGACATTACCATCGTATATAAGTCGGGCCGTAAACACGAAGACGCCGACACGCTGTCGCGTGCACCACTCGACTCTTCCGGTCCCGAAATCGACGACGACAGCGGTTTCCTCGGTATACTTAATGCATCGGACATAATAGCCCGGCAGTGGGCTGACACGGACCTCCGACCGCTGATTGACAACCTTGAAGGTCACGCCATGCCTCTACCACGACACTTCGCTCGACGTCTCGGCTCTTTCTGTTTGCGCGAAGGTATCTTATACAAGAAGAACTCGAGAGGCCAAGAAAGAGCTTACCTTCTGGTACTTCCGGCCGATCTTCGCGCCGACATTTTATTGGCATGCCACGACGAGCCCACTTCAGGCCATCTGGGTTTTTCCCGGACGCTCGCCAGGATACGCAACATGTACTACTGGCCCGGACTCTCGGACGATGTCCAAAGGTACGTAAAAAGCTGCCGTGAATGCCAGCGCCGGAAGACGCCACCGCTTAAGCCGGCGGGTTTTCTCAAGCCCGTTACTACACCCCGCTCTCCGTTCGATCAAATAGGAATGGACCTTCTCGGTCCTTTTCCGTTGTCACTCTCAGGAAACAAGTGGATCATTGTCGCTACTGACTATTTGACTCGCTACGCCGAGACCAAGGCGATACCCTGTGCCACAGCTTCAGAGGTCGCCGACTTTTTCATGCAAAACATCGTCTTGCGGCACGGAGCCCCTTCGTGCGTTATTACCGACAGGGGCACAGCGTTTACAGCGCAGCTAATCGACCATATATTTACGTTGAGCTACACTAGCCATCGCAAGACCACAGCTTATCCGCAGAGCAATGGGCTAACCGAACGCTTAAACAAGACCATTGCGGACATGCTGTCAATGTACGTAGACGTTCAGCACAAAACTTGGGATGAGGTGCTACCGTACGTCACATTTGCGTACAACACGGCCCTCCAGGAGACTACACGCTTTACTCCCTTTCGTCTTGTATATGGACGTGAAGTCCAGAGCATGCTTGACGCGATGCTACCATGCCTCGATGACGACCAACTCGCACCCGATGTTCATGAAATTGCCCAACGCGCTGAAGAAGCCCGTCAGCTTGCCCGCGTACACATCGGCCAGCAGCAGGGCACTGATGCGCGCCGTTACAACCTTCGACACCGACAGGTCGACTACAATCCCGGTGAGCAAGTTTGGGTGTGGACACCTGTCCGCCGCCAGGGCTTGTCCGAGAAACTGCTCTGCCGGTACTTTGGCCCCTATAAAGTGCTACGGCGTATCAGTGATGTTACCTATGAAGTGGTTCCCGACGGTGCCGCGCAACCGAGACGTCGACAGCCCAACAGCTCTGACATTGTGCACGTTGTGCGGCTTAAGCCGTACTATGCCCGATAACGGCTTAGCGGCCCTCCGTTGTGACTCTGTGTGTGCTCCGTTTTCCTCGCGTTCTTCTCTGTTTCCCTTCTGAACCTTAGCGCGCCTACGCTGCTGGCGGCCCCACTGCGATGCCCTTCTTTTTCGGAGGGGGGAATAATGCCACCTAGTGTTGCGAGGTGGCGCAAGCTGTCCGCGAAGACGATGAGGTTGCGATCGTGCTATCGCGGATCGGCCGCCATTACCGTCTCCTCTTGCCGACTCCAGCTGTTGAAGCGTCGTCTCTCCGTGAGAACTCCATGGCAATATATATATATATATATATATATATATATATATATATATATATACATATACTACCTTTTTTCCGTAAAGTTTCGAGAAACTGCGTCCAAGATGGAAATCTTCCAGGTATTGCTGCTTCGATCTGCATGTTCACTCTATACTGGTTGTTTTCCGCGAATTTTACAATGCATAACAGCTCGTATGTTATATTAAAGTGAGTAGGCTTTGTAAGGCTGCTTCCAGCTATGACAGTTAAGGTATACACTATAAGCATTTCGCCTGAACCATGCCCCATAACGATAGACTGCCAAACCCAAGCAGCTTTACCCGGTTTCGTGCACAGCACAATACACGCTATAAGGGATATTGAAGCGGGCTCACGAAAATAAATGACATTGGGTTTTGATGCTTCTATATCAACAAAATTTCAGAAACTTCTCTTAGTATGCTGTTGTACCTGGGCAGCTGTAAACCTGTGTACGAACTGGCCTTTCCAGATTTTCACACCAGCGTTAGCATGCGCTTCTTACTCCCGTGCGTGTCATTTCCGAGCCTGAATCGTGGGGCAACTAATGAAGGGTGGTGGACTTCGTCAAATTTTAAGAGCAAATACTGCAAACCGTGCGCATAGAATTGTGTGAGGAATTCATAATCCTACACAAAAAGTACTAGCTCTAATTGTTAGCTCTGAAGTACCTTCGAGAACGATTACACAGGTGAAAACATTAGTTTTATGAAAGTGTCAGAATAATGATTGTTTAAATTCTCTGGTGCGCAGCGACAATGGAAAATATTTATTCTCTTTCGTATCAAATTTATACAGCCTTTCGCGTCACCAGAAACCTAAAAGATAAGGAGTCATCTGCAGTGAATCGAATTTGACTACCTATTGCTACGCCTTAATGAAGAATTTGTTCATTGCAACGGCCACCGCGAATGTGAAGAAAAATGTGGATGGGTGGATATTACATCGCGCTAATGTTGATTGAAAATCTCATCGTAAAAACTCCAGACGTCGCGCATGTGAATCGCGCTATGTTGTCTTGGCGCGTTACGAATTTTGAAAGTTACAGTGAATATTGTTTAGTCTGTTGTTCAGGTACGCAGTAAATATGACAAGACTGCCAGAAAATCAATATAATTGAAAAGAACAGTTGTCTGTTTCTAGATGTACCGGCGAAGTTAATAATCGAGTGCAAGGAATATATTCTGTTGTGCAGATATTGTTATCCCTTCGACGAAATCACATGAATATCTCAAACCTTAACTCTGCCTAAAATTTAAAATAAACTGAGTTAAATAAATTGTCTCAAAAATACCAAACCGTTTTCGCATTTCTAGTGTTTAGACTAACTTTCAGAAAATTGTCCTAGCATATCATCCGCTCATTACGTCGGCATCAACAAAGCTGTAATGCGACATAACAGGTCAAAATAGAAAGTTTTCAACGTACAACTAATTTAACCTTAAGGATGTCGATCATAGCTACTGTCTAATGTTATGTTCTGAAGGCGCAAATGCGGTTTATTTCTTTTTTCATCCCTCCTTACTGTCAAGGCTCTAACCTTGGCAAATGTTTTAAGTAAACATCATATTAAATGCTTTAAGTAAACACCAGATATATGTTTTCTGAAACATAGAGGGCAATATCATTAGCTATGACGATAAGATAGTTAAAGCAGCCGAAGCGTTCTACAGGAATCTATACAGCAGCCAATGTAATCCGAACGTTAAAGAGAAAAACAGTTGCGCACGGCAATGCGTCATCCGGCCAGTACCGAAAGAGAAAGTAAAGAAAGACTTACGAGCAATGCAAAGTGGAAAAGAAGCTGATGAGGATGAAGTAACTGCCGATCTCAAGATAGATGGACGGAGGAGAGATTGTGGTAGAAAAACTAGCCACCCTTTATGCGCACTCTCATATGACGTCAACTGTACTAGAAGCTTGAAAGAACGCAAATATTATCTTAATTCAAAAGAAAGGAGACGTCAAGGACGAAAAATTACGAACCAATCAGCTTACTGACCATGGCCTACTAGCTATTTAATAAGGTAATCGCTGGTAGAGTGAGAGCAACATTCTACTTTAATCAACCAAATGATCAGGCAGGCTTTCGTAAAGGATATTACACAATAAATCATATTCACAATACCGATCAGGTGAGAGAGAAATGCGCAGAGTATAACCAACCACTTTAAAAAGCCTTTATTGGTAACTAGAAAGCATGGACTCAGTGGAAATCCCAGCAGTCGCAGAGGCATAGCGGAATAAGTTTATTGAAGACCTTTAATTCAGAAATAATGGATGATAGGTGCAGCAACTGCGCAGCTAGCATAGTCTTCCACAACTTCAGCAACAAATTTCCATTAAGGAAGGGCGTCAGGGAAGGAGACACAATCTCGCAAATGCTATTCACCTCCTGTTCACAGGAGGTTTTCCCAGGCATGAATTGGGAACAGTTGGGGATAACAGTTAGAGAAGAATATCTAAATAATCTACGATTTTATGATGGCATTGCCTATTGAGTCACTAAGAAGGTGAACTGCAAATCATGATCAATGAGTTAGACAGGCAGAGCAGAACCTTGGTCCAAAAATTAGCACGCAGAAAAGCAAAGTAATGTTCAACAATGTAGCCAGAGAGAACAGCAGTTCACAATTGGCAAAGAGGTCCTGGAAGTGGTAAAGGAATACGTCTACTTAGGGCAGGTAGTGATAGCTGATCCGGACCAAGAGAGGAGAATAACTAGAAGAATATGAATGGGGTGAAGAGTAGTGGCAGGCTATCTCAGATCAAGAATGGCAGTTTACCATTATTCCTCAAGAGAAAAATGTACAACAGCTACCACTTACTGGTACTCACCTACGGGGAAGAAACGTGGAGGCTAACGAAAACGGTTCAGCTTACATTAAGGACCACGCAGCGGGCCATGGAAAGAAAAATGATACGTATAACGTTGAGAGAGCGGAAGCGGGCAGAGTGGATGGGGGAATAAAATCGGGTTAATGACATCCCAGCTGAAATCAAAAGCAAGAAATCGGCTTGGCCAATGTGATGTTAACTCAAGATAAACGCTGGTCCTTAAGGGCAACGGAGTAGATTCCAAGAGAAGGCGCGCGTTGCAGGGGGCGGCAGAAGGTTAGGTGGACGGACGAAATTAAGTAGTTTGCAGAGAGATGGTGCGCGCACCTGGCAAAGGTTAAGGTTAATTGGAGAGACATGGGAGAGCCATTTGCCCTTTATGGGCTAAATGGTTTATTTTGTAGTCTTGACGTCAATATAATGCCTCTAAATTTCTGCACCATAGTTTTATCAAGGATGTGTCTCCTTAACCTTTTGCTGATCCTCTTAGATTACAGTTGAGCAGCAATTGGAAATTTAATTTGCAGTTTCTCGCAAAGGTTGTCACCAGCTGTTGGCACCAGCAGTGTGAAAGTTGCGTGGATGTGGTGCAGAATTGCTGGCTTCATGGCATCACCAAGCGTTTCACTTTCTCTGTGCACAGGCATAAACACAAACATAAAAAGGGCCACAAAATAGACTTCTACCGCACGAGGCGTATTTAACGTTGTTGACGGCGGAACTTATCGCTGATCCGTCAGAGCAACTGTGGTCAAGACCCTTTTCCAAGCATCTCACCCAGAAGAGCCGAGCACCAGGCCGGGGGAAATCTTGTACCCATTAAAAACCGGTGAGTACCCGGTGGCACTCGGGATCGAACCCAGCACCTCCCGAATGCGAGGCGGATCACTATCATCATCAGCAGTGCTGCACCGCCTCGGCTCGTGACATTCGCTCGCGCTGGCTACGTGAGGCCGCGTACGAAGTAGAATAAAGACGGTTGATTCCTGGTTCCCGGCCTGTTCGGTTCGTCCGCGCCCATCACGTCCGGGTCACCAAACTGTACAGGGACAGAGCCTTAGTCCCCTACAAATTAACGGAGCGCGACGCGGACGAGGAGAACAGGCCGGGGACCAGGAATCAATTGCTTTTATTCCAATCCGCACGTGGTACCATGTAGCCAGCGCGAGCGCATATCACAAGCCGAGGCGGTGAAGCACTGCTAATGGTGATAGTGCAGCTACACACTGCATTGGGTGTAGTAAGGCTGATGATAATGATGGTGATGATTACTGTCAAGTGCAGCTCTTTTCTGTCTCGTTAACGCTCAAAATGTGGTCCTCTATGTAAAGTTCCTAAGCCTGCTACGGAAGATTACAGGCGTTATCTGTAAGCGGATTTCGCAGGAAGGTCAGGAAGAATGAATAATTCAAGGAAGAAGCTGCACTTTTGCTTCGAGATGAATAACAGTGCCTTGAGCTTGGAATTGCCAGAGCAGGTCCGCATCTGATGCCCGGCTGCTGTACCTCAACACGAACGCAACATATGGTCTTTATTCGACCTTATTTTTACCAACGTGATCCAGATATGAAGCAGGAAAGGGCCGTGAGAACCTGCCTACAGGCGTGCCTCAGGGTAACAACCATAGTCAGAATCGTGTGTTTGAGGAGGGGGGCGGGGGGGGGGGGGGGGTGGGGGGGGGGGGGGGGGGAGCGTGCGCAGTGTCGGTTCGCACTGCCCGTTCGCCCTGCCACGAGTGTCCGTCGCGACCCACTGCCTGGTCATCGTCGTCTTCCAAGTAGCATAAATCATTGTTTTGGGAATGTATTGAATATAATAAACATTATATTAGTAATTCAGCTAACATAAATCACAAGTGCTTAGGCAAATAAAACGCTTTTCACCATGAATGATCAAAGCATATTAATAGGTATTTTGGCGCAACAAAAGATGCACTTTGTTTTGCAAAAATCAAAGAATATAATCGAACATAAGTCACTAAGCCGCAAACACAAATATGGAGGTGCAATAAAACTTTGTGCATATCATAACGAAACGTTTAAATGAAAAATCCTGTCCTGAGGACATTATGGGAAACTTGCGCTGAAGTTTGCAGCGCCATAACACACCGCCTAGAGAGAAGAGCAAGCAGTTTTGGGTACCACTCTTAGTGCTTTTCCGCACCACATTCAGGCGCTTATCGGCGTGAGCCTCCGCGCTCTGTCGAAGGCGTACGTGCCGTGCGTCCGCTATATGGGATACGCCGAGAGAAGCTAGGCAATGAATGCTGTCAGCCAAACGTGGGTATCTAATCGCACAGAATGTGTTCGCAGTTTTGAGTCACCGAATGGAACAATTGCAGTACCATCTTGGCAGCGCTGGTTCCCCATTGTTCTCAAATATTTTATCGCCATGTTGCCAAAGCATTGTCTCTACAGGAGTATTGGCAGCGGTGCAAGGTATAAGTTCATATATGGGTTCGTATTAAAACCAGGCTTGTAACATGCTGTCAGTGATATCCATCTGTCTTGATACATACCAAACTACTCTTACCACAATCCAGCAAAACGCCCGCGTAAAATATTTGGAAACTTAGCCGAGTGTTCTCCAACAATCTGGACGGAAGAGCCCGGATTTTTTTAAGAACATTGCGCTACCAGCATAGACGAATCTGTTATATTTCTTTGAATATTCCAGACCAAATCGCTTGATGCAGGAGAAGGTACATTGATATGTTATTAAGCACAGTAGTTTAGAATTAGGAACAATGTTGCGCTCGCAAGTAAGTTAACACAAGAAATTACACTTTGACCGAAATAACTGTTATAAAATCTAAGAATATTGAGTGGAATTATTGCCTCAAACACAGCCGTGTAAATAAAGAAGTACACTTTGCGCTTCTAATAATAGTCCTCATTACAGTTCATTAAGAGATATATATAGGCTAACACTACATTGTAACAAAGAGAGGTGATTCTTCAGGCAAAGTGTTGTTGAAATCAGATTATCTTTCCAGGAAGAATGAAAATTTGTGCGGATTTGTGAGGGCAAACACTGCCTTGATGCTACTACTATGTAGACGTCGGGAAGGCCTGGCTTTGTCCTTCTCGGTGTAATTACGTGCTTTAGTGCCTAGCGTCTGAAAATCATCACCATCATTAGCCTGACCACGCCCTCTGCAGGGGGCAGGCCTCTCTCTTGTCTCTGGAAATAACCCTGACTTTTTCTAGCGTATACCGCCAAAGTTCTTAATCTCATGTTCTTAATCACGCCTAACTTTCTGCCGCCCCTTGCCGAACTTCTCTTCTCTTAGAATGCAGAGGACAGAGAGATAGAAAGAAAGTGGGAAGCGGTAGTAACAAAAGATAGGAGTAGGGAGAAATGTATACTATGTACAAATACAGATTATACTTTTCCAATTTTCCTTACCTCAAGGCGGTAGGTGCCCGGTCGCCATGAAAATGAAAATTAGTTTTATGGAAAGGAATTGGCGCAGTATCTGTCTCACATATCAATGAACACCTGAACCGCGCCGTAAGGGAAGGAATAAAGGAGGGAGTGAATGAAGAAAGGAAGGAAGCGGTGCCATAGTGGAGGGCTCCGGAATAATTTCGACCACCTGTGGATCTTTAACGTGCGCTGACATCGTACAGCACACGGGCACCTTAGAGTTTCGCCTCCATCGAAATGCAGTCGTTGCGGTAGGGTTCGAACACGAGTACTCCGCATCAGTAGCCGAGCGCTCTAGCCACTGCGACACCACGGCGGATAGAGGTATGAAATTTTGAGCTACTGAGTGCTGACGTCACGGCCGCTATGTTAAGCCCATTCAAAAATAAATAAGAATTTAATTAGGCGGTATTGGTGTCTAACATGTTCTACTGATCGAGCCCATGGCGAATATGCCTTTAGTGAAATTATGCACTCGGTGGCAGGCGCTTAGCTGCAGCTGATCACAGCTTTATTGCAGGTAGCACGTGTGTAGCGGCCCTAGATCTACAAACCAGACATGATCTACGAGGACAAAGCGGACGGTATCACCAGCGATGGTCATCACCTTTTACGCAACATGAAGCATGCCTGGAAAGCCACTGCGCACCGTAGTCACTATCACCAGGGCATCGTGTAAAGCGCTGGCAACCCCGCACCCGCCGAATTCCAAGAGGATAAAAGGCGCCGTCAACGAGCACTGCGCGCAGCCGGTGGCGAGCGCTTGGCTGGAGCTGATCACAGCTTTGCTGCAGGTGAGAGTTGTATTTTTGCACTCTCGGATTTGCCTTTTGCCCACCACCGACTGCGTTTCTGTGTCATCGTTCTATTTGTGACTATGTCAGCTTGTTTCAAATGTTCTGAAGCATTGCCCTCCGCAGGCATTTACTTAACATGTTCTGGTTGTAATAAGGTGTTTCATTTTAAAAGAATGTTCAGAGGTGACTGCAAAGTCTGCTGCTTAAAGAGGGCTTGAAGCATACGCCGATTGGTGCTGTCTGCAGTATCGTTCACTGAGTGGTACAGATTTAGAAAATGAAAAGGCGTGCTCGTCAAGAACTCTTGAGGAGCTGTTTGCCAAGATAGAGAGCTTGTTGGCAAATAAGGACGCCATCAGCTCACTTTCTCGTAGAATGGATAAGTTGTTGCTTAAAACTAAAGTTGACTCGCTAGAAGAATCAGTCAAAAGTATACGCGCCTCTATTTTTTTCGTCTTTCAGAAATATTATGACTTAATTAAATCCACCGCTGACCAACAGACCACAACCCAGAAGGTTCAAAATGCAGTGCTTAATGTGAGCACCACAGTGGCGGGCCGAAATGAACAACTACTAGAGATGAAGAAAGAGATAATAACATGAAGAGATATAGCAGGCTGCAGAACTTAGAAATGCTGGGGTTCTCTCTTAAGCAAGGTTAGCAGGTGCATGAGGCACTGAAGAACTTAGCAGATAATTTGAAAATTGAGCTTATTGACTCGGATATTGCAGCAGCTCATTGTCTTCCGCAGAAAAAAAAAGGAAGAAAACCAAATCTGCTGGTGAGATTCACTTCTGTCGCTGCGAAAGAAAAATGGTTGAGTCATCGAAGCCACATCACGCCCCTAGTGGAAAAGCGCGAGCTACCGGAAATGTACTTTAACGACAACCTCAACACATCCAACAGGAAACAGCTTTGGGAGGCTAAGCAGAAAGGCAATGCAAATAATATTAAATTTGTTTGGGTCAAACATGAAAAAATTTTGCTCGGAAGAGGGAAGCCTCTTCTAGTTTTCGAATCCAAGATTCTACCGATTTCGCTAAACTAGTCTGAATTATGAACTCTGCTTTTTCCCGTTGCGTCAATATTGGAGAATTTTGTAACTTAGTCTCGCCAAAGAAGGACGCGTTCAGTGTACTTCACGTAAACTTACGTAGCTTGCGAAAACATTGAAATGAATTTCTGGCTGTTGTTGACAACACTAAGAATACTGTTCATGCATTCGACTTACCAAAATTAATATCTCTTTTACAATTCTCTCCTCTTTTTTGTCACCCAGTTAGTCTATTTTCTCTTTCACACGCTCAACTCGGATAGGCGGCGGAATTCTTGTTTTTGTTCGCAGCAAATGGAGTGACTACCATTTACAGTCAAAATTTTGCTTTGCTGAGTGCATTGCATTGTAGATAACATTATCAATTTCGGATGTTACTCTTATAGAAATTTACAGGGGTGATTCCCAAAATAACAGCGCTACAATTTTTTGGGCTCCCTATTGGTAAATCATGCTATATGCCTCATGGGAGACTTCAATATTCACACCTTGTCCCCAGCACGGTCATTTGTTTGCGAATACCTAACTACGTTGGCAAACATGGCATTGAACCAACGATAAAAGACTGCAGAAGAGACGAGTATCTAGGAAAACATTTCGTAGCTTCTTGTATTGATCACTAATATATGAGCTCCGTTTGCCCAGTCTTTCTCTTCAGTAATTACATATAATCTTTCAGATCATTGCTTCGTAGGTTCTCATATCCTTTTTCCTTCTTTAAATAACTCATACTCTAATAAGGAGCAAATCTCATATACAGACACTGCCACATTTTAATAGCCTTATAGCAAAATTTTACTGGGTCTCTTTCCTCGAGGAAGTGAATTCTTTTAACGTGTACGACAGATATGTGCAGGTTATCGATTGCATAAAAGCATCATCACAAAAGGTCAAAGTGATGAAAAAACCGCAGCCAAGACCTTCCTTGGATAACAAGTGACATTCTAAAGGCCATTGCAGAACAAGGCTATCTTTGGACACTTTGCAAGCGTAGTCACAACAACACACGCCTCTAAGATAATTTCAGGTTGTTTAGAAATAACGTTATTTCTAAACAACCTGAAATTCTAGCCTCGAAACATAATTGCTTCAATTCGGCTTTTAGTAACAACCAGCACTCTCAACGTAAAATTTGGTCAATTATCAATTGCCTTGGTGGACGAAACACAAGACAATCCATTAGCGATTCAGTTGCTATATAATTCAAAGACTTGCCCTCTGCGGCCCCCTAGTTTAATGCATTTTTTTCTATCTGGTTTCCAGGAAGTTTCCTTTATCCCACTATGAGGTTCCACGGTCTTTATATTGCGCAGCTTCTTCAGCTTATCTCCCATCTATTAAACCCAAGAATGTCCATAGCAGAATCTTTAGCTTCAATTTGAAGAAAGCTGCAGGTATTGACAATATCATAATGAGTGACGTCTAACGTAATTTTACGAATTGCAGCCGGTACTTCTATTTATGTTCAACCGTTTTGTTACTGACTGCTTCTTTTCACACAATTCAAAACTTTCCGTAGTAAAACCATTATTTAAAAGTGGCTCTTTAAAGGCTATTGAAAAAACAGGCCAATTTAAATTCTACCTGTGATGGCGCAGATTTTTGAAAAGCACCTATTCCGAGTTATGCGCAGTTTTGTTTTCAGGAATAACAATCTATCAGAAGCACAGTTTAATTTCATTGAAGGTAAAGGAACTGTTTTGTTATTAGAAAGTTTTGCTGATTTTATTTACTCATGTTTTGAGAATAACAAATTCGGACGTGGTCTCTTTTTGAACGAGTGCAAAGCTTTCTATTGTGTTCAGCATAACCTACTGCTAGGTAAACTGGATGTCAAGAGGTTTAGCTGTTCTTTTAATGATTTGCTGAAAGACATTTTTCTAGTCGGGCGGAAGTTATTGAAAAAAGCGGGCATCAAAGTTCTGAATCATATTATTGGCAGGTGTTACACAGGGCTCTGTTTTACCGCTTTTGCTTTTCAATTTATTTGTAAATGATATACCAAATGCTGTAGTAAAACGTTAAATTTCTCGATGTGCCGATGACACGCTATTGTTGTCAACAAATGTGTCGCTTCCTCTGGCCATGGATGCTTTTAGAACGGTTGTGGTGCATGTTATGGACGTCATTAAATAACTATACTTCAATTAATAAAGAAAACAACTCATTTCTTTTCATAATCCCCGTAAAAAAGTTTCCTTTGTTGAACCATTGCTTTTACATTATTCGCATTGTTTTAATTGCTGTTGCATACCTATAAACTTTTCAAATATTGAGAAGAATTTTGGTATACTTTTTGACAGAGATATGTCTTGGAATAATCTTCTTATCGTAGTATGCTACAAGATTCGTGGTTTATCATGTGTACTGTACAATGTTCGATATTTATTACCTTTCCAGACTCGCAAACTTAGTGCACGTGCTCTTATTTGTGGTATCCTCAGATATGGAGTCACTTTGTATTATCAATGCTGAAAAACTTGGCGAATGAAATCAAATGCTATGCTAAGGAAAATCCTTCGTACCGTGGCATACAAAACGGATGTTTCACGTGACAGCAAATTATTTTCGTTTTTACAGCTGCCTTCTTTCGATGCCCTCTTCCATCATGTAGTTATTCTAGCTCACTGTTGGGAGAGTGAATTTTACTTCCTTTCATTCCTATTCGTGCTTTCCGCCAGCCCCCTTGTTTTAGGTTACCTCGCTGCTATACTCACTATTGCCACTTCACTCGTAATTATAATATATCAATTTTTTTATTTCTGTGCGCGATTCGATCTTTTCAGTTTCTTTGCTGTCACAATAAAAGAACTTCTTAAAAACCCGTGTGTCGGTAACTTAAACTCTTTCTTTGTTCTTGCTTGCTTTTGGTAGAAAGGTTTATCTTTGTTTGGTTGTTTCGTCACGCCTGTTTTTCAATATATTTGTCATTCACTGACTGCAGGGTACTGCTCTACATTCATTCCTTCATTTCTGGGCAGACCTATCTTTAGAGTGTAAATATGTTTACTCAAAATAAAGGTTTTTATTATGTTATTACTATTATTATCATCATCATTATGTTGCTGTTGTTGTCGTTGTCGTCGTTTTTGTTGTTGATGCTGTTGTCCAACGCCCAACGCTGACACTTTGTATTTCAACAGGCGGCGCCCTGGATGCGGTTTCCCTGACACCCCGGATGCCACTATCACCTTCGTCGAAGCTAACCGTCCTGCCGCTTCTTGCGGCAATCACCAGCTTCATCTGAAAAGCTGGTTTCATCGTAAAACTACTTAAGCCAACGGACATCGCGGGATCCTCTGCAGTCGGCGGCAATCACGTTGCCCAACGCTGACACTTTGTATTTCAAAAGGCGGCGCCCTGGATGCGGTTCCCCTGACACCCCGGATGCCACTATCACCTTCGTCGAAGCTAACCGTCCGGCCGCTTCTAGCGGCAATCACCAACTTCATCTGAAAACCTGGTTTCATCGTAAAACTACTTAAGCCAACGGACATCGCGGCATCCTCTGCAGTCGGCGGCAATTACGTTGTTCAGCGCTGACACTTTGTATTTCAACAGGCGGCGCCCTGGATGCGGTTTCCCTGACACCCCGGATGCCACTATCACCTTCGTCGAAGCTAACCGTCCTGCCGCTTCTTGCGGCAATCACCAGCTTCATCTGAAAAGCTGGTTTCATCGTAAAACTACTTAAGCCAACGGACATCGCGGGATCCTCTGCAGTCGGCGGCAATCACGTTGCCCAACGCTGACACTTTGTATTTCAAAAGGCGGCGCCCTGGATGCGGTTCCCCTGACACCCCGGATGCCACTATCACCTTCGTCGAAGCTAACCGTCCGGCCGCTTCTAGCGGCAATCACCAACTTCATCTGAAAACCTGGTTTCATCGTAAAACTACTTAAGCCAACGGACATCGCGGGATCCTCTGCAGTCGGCGGCAATTACGTTGCCCAGCGCTGACACTTTGTATTTCAACAGGCGGCGCCCTGGATGCGGTTCCCCTGACACCCCGGATGCCACTATCACCTTCGTCGAAGCTAACCGTCCGGCCGCTTCTAGCGGCAATCACCAACTTCATCTGAAAACCTGGTTTCATCGTAAAACTACTTAAGCCAACGGACATCGCGGCATCCTCTGCAGTCGGCGGCAATTACGTTGTTCAGCGCTGACACTTTGTATTTCAACAGGCGGCGCCCTGGATGCGGTTCCCCTGACACCCCGGATGCCACTATCACCTTCGTCGAAGCTAACCGTCCGGCCGCTTCTAGCGGCAATCACCAACTTCATCTGAAAACCTGGTTTCATTGTAAAACTACTTAAGCCAACGGACATCGCGGGATCCTCTGCAGTCGGCGGCAATTACGTTGCCCAGCGCTGACACTTTGTATTTCAACAGGCGGCGCCCTGGATGCGGTTCCCCTGACACCCCGGATGCCACTATCACCTTCGTTGAAGCTAACCGTCCGGCCGCTTCTAGCGGCAATCACCAACTTCATCTGAAAACCTGGTTTCATCGTAAAACTACTTAAGCCAACGGACATCGCGGGATCCTCTGCAGTCGGCGGCGATTACGTTGCCCAACGCTGACACTTTGTATTTCAACAGGCGGCGCCCTGGATGCGGTTCCCCTGACACCCCGGATGCCACTATCACCTTCGTCGAAGCTAACCGTCCTGCCGCTTCTAGCGGCAGTCACCAACTTCATCCGAAAACCTGGTTTCATCGTAAAACTACTTAAGCCAACGGACATCGCGGAATCCTCTGCAGTCGGCGGCGATTACGTTGCCCAACGCTAACACTTTGTATTTCAACAGGCGGCGCCCTGGATGCGGTTCCCCTGACACCCCGGATGCCACTATCACCTTCGTCGAAGCTAACCATCCTGCCGCTTCTAGCGGCAGTCACCAACTTCATCCGAAAACCTGGTTTCATCGTAAAACTACTTAAGCCAACGGACATCGCGGAATCCTCTGAAGTCGGCGGCGATTACGTTGCCCAACGCTAACACTTTGTATTTCAAAAGGCGGCGCCCTGGATGCGGTTCCCCTGACACCCCGGATGCCACTATCACCTTCGTCGAAGCTAACCGTCCTGCCGCTTCTAGCGGCAATCACCAACTTCATCTGAAAACCAACGGACATCGCGGGATCATCTGCAGTCGGCGGCGATTACGTTGCCCAACGCTGACACTTTGTATTTAAACAGGTAGCGTGTCTTTTTTGTTGCCTGCATTCTTAATTTGAATTTACTGCCGACTGCCCTCTGTGTACACTCTCTACATGTTACAATGCCTAATGATACTACTGAAGGTATTGCTTGCCACAAAGAAGTGCCCGATGATGGCAGGTTCATGACCTGTGAGAATTGTACGCTATCGTACCACTTAGGTCAGACATGTTCCGGAATTGCACCTAGTACCTTTAATACAATGGGCCCAGCAAAAAAGGACGTGTGGATGTGTAAAATATGCAGAGCAGCAAGAAAACGCGCTGGTGGTTCCGCCTCTCAGGTAGATGCTTTCGAGGCTGATGACCGTGCAGGCGAGAATTCAACTTTGCTTTTAGAGCTGCTAGAGATAAAAAAAGTCTAAAATGTCTACCTGAGCTTAACAAAAAGGTTGATTCATTGCTCCTCTTAAAAGCCGAAGTTGTCAGCTTAACCCGGTCAGTTCATGAACTCGAGGACTCGGTGACTTTTATGGCAAAACAATATGATTCCATTCTTGATGAAATGAAGACCGCCAAGGAACAAGCAACGTCTAGAGATGCGGAGATCACCGCCCTCCGACCAACAGTTCAGGCACAAGCCGAACAGCTAGAGCACCTGCAGGTTGACGTGAATGAGAGCGAGCAATACAGCCGCAACATGAACTTGGAAATCCATGGTCTCCCAGAAAAAGAGCATGAAAATCTGAAGGAAATGCTTTGTGATATCGCTGAAAAATTACACCTCCAGAATTTTTCCGTGTCGGAGGTTGAGGCGATTCAACGTCTGCCGGGCAAACGTGACTCTATTCCGAGGGTCCTTGTGCGCTTCACTTCAACTGCTGCCAGAAACAATCTGTTCAATGTCCGAGGAAAGCTTCTACAACTCTGCGAAGCTAGTTCGCTTGAAAATATATTTTTGAATGAAAACTTTACAAGACTAAACCGTGATCTATTCTGGCGTGCTGGGACTAGAGCAAAGCAAATGGAGTACAAGTTTGCCTGGGTGAAGCGTGGCAAGATTTTTTGTGAAAAAGAGTGAAGGATCGTCTCTCCTTCGAATAATCAGACATGCAGACTTAGACAACATTGTGTAGCTATCATGGCTAACACGTGCTACCAGTTACCACACTTCCAGTCGTTCAAAGACACTTTTGGTGTGAGCGTTGATAATGATTTTACTACTGTAAATACAAATATCAGGAGCCTTCGCAAATACAGGGAAGAATTCAAGCTCGTCGCTACGTCAGGAATAAGATTCGTCGATGTATTCGTGCTGACAGAAATCAATACTTCAGATGCTTGCTTGCGTACATTTTCAGTGCCAGGCTATCAAAGTCGTTTTGTGACAAGGCCTCATCGTCGAGGTGGTGGAATCGCCATCTTTGTAAGTGATAGATTTGATGTATCATCAATGGACGTGAACTTAACGCATGCGGAATGTTTAGCGTTGAAGATAACTTGAGGCGCCCGGTGTTTAAATTTGTTGGCTGTATATCGGCCGCCATTCGGTAGTATCACCCGATTTCTGCTAGAACTCAAAGAAATATTGCACCTCTGGAATTCCGTGGAAGAAATACGTTTAGTGGGCGACTTAAACATAAATACATTGTGCCCTACAATGGGCACCGTTTCCGATTACTTGTCTGTCCTGTCGTCATGTGGTTAATAAATACGACCACAGTTCCTACTCGTGAAGAAATGGTTAACGATCATCTAACTAGTTCATGTATAGACCACATTATCTTACGCGCTCCTAACTACTCGTTTGCCTCCTGTGTTATATTACAGCGCTTCGCGGATCACTATCTGGTTGCTTGTAGTTCGTCTCCATCTCTTCCTTTATCAAATGCGTCACGAAACGCTGTTCCAAATAACCTCACCTATATTACAATAGCTGACCATAGAGTCTTAGATAGCTTAATTAGCAATTTTAACTGGTTAGCAATAACTGAGTCTAATTCACCGGAGAGTATCTTCTACGACCAAATAAGGAAGTTTGAGAACAATTCTAAGCGCGTCGTAATAAAAAAGCGCCGAAGAGAATATAACTGGTTGACCCCTGACGTAATGCGCGCCTATTCATACAGAGGCATACTTTGGAGACGATGTAAACGGGTACCAAAAAATCAAGCCTTTCGACTGGAGTATAAAGCCGCAAGAAATAGGTTGATCGCTCTGCTAAGATCCATGAAGCACCAGTACTTTTTTCAAAAATATCGCCAGTCGTCAAGGAATGCCACTAAAACGTGGTCACTGATAAACCACCTTCAGGGCGAAAATTCTGCAAGTACGTCCCCGCTTTCCTTCTTTCCGGGAGATTGCATTGAAGTCGCAGATAGTTTTAATCGTTTTTTTTTCACTGGCCTCAGAGAAAGCATCTTCCAGTCAGACATACCAATACACGTTGAAAGAATCAAACTCTGTGTGTCCGCTTTTATAGCTAGAATTACAAAACAAGAACTGCGTGATATAATCTTTAGCTTCAAGCGAAATAAACATCCTGGTATTGACTGCTTGTCAGCAAATTTGCTCCAGAGAAATTTCGAGGCATTGTCTGATGTTCTGATTTTTATGCTGAATGGTTTTCTGCGCACTGCATTTTTCCCGGATGACCTTAAACTGCTTCAGTTAAACCGCTATTTAAAAAAGGACAAAAAGACATGAAAAACTATCGACCCATCGCGATCTTGTCTATACTTTCCCCCATAATCCAGAAATTTCTTTTGAGATCCATGTCATCCTTTGTTGAAAAATTTTCCATTTTGTCAACCGCCCAGTTTGGTTTTGTTCCCGGTCGTGGTACTGTAGGTCTTCTGGAATAGTTCTCCGATGAACTTTTTTTTAGCTTTCGATCAAAATATGTTTAGTGTTGCTTTATTTTTAGACATTTCTAAAGCTTTTGAAACAGTTCATCACGGCATTTTATTCGAAAAACTATACTCGATAGGCTTCAGAGGTTCATTTTACGATGTGCTTAGGAATTACGTTTCCGGTCGTTCACAAGTTGTGTTTTTAGACGGGATGACAAATGTAAGTAGTCAACTTCCATTGAAGGCCTGAGTTCCACAGGGCTCCATATTATCACCTCTTCTGTTCAATTTGTTCGTTAATGACTTATCTCAGGTTATTTCCAAAGGTCTAATATTTCAATACGCCGACCACACTGTTTTGCTTTCCAAGCACTTTTCTTACAACATGGCCATTACTAATCACTGCTTTTAGGTTAACCCGATTAAAACAAAACTCGTTTGCTTCAGATCCCCGTTAAAACTAACAGCTATGGATGCGCCGGTTTTTCTACATGTTCATGGCTGTTTTCCCTGTCGATGCGTGCCGGTCGCCTATGTGAATTCAGTAAAATACTTGGGAGTCTTCTTCGACAGACAGCTATCACATGTCAGTGAGAAGCTTCGGAGCGCGGCCTGGTTGTTTTTTTATATAAAATCCATTGTTTCTTTTCACACACAAAAAAATATTGCACATGCTCTGGTGCACAGCATTCTCCGATATGGCATTACTGTTTTTGCTTTTTGCTCCGCCAGATGGCAAAACAGAGTTGACACTTTATTAAGAAACATACTAAAAAACATAGCCTATAACTCCCCCTTTTCTATGTCTGATAATATTTTCACAGCCCTTGGTCTTCCATGCTTTCGAACACTCCTTCTACAGACTGAAGTGGTACATTTCTGGGACAGCAATTTCAAAACACGAAATACAGCTTCCCGACGCGTGCGTAGTTCCATTCGTTTTATGGTGCCGCGCTCCTCAACAAGGTTTGGGGAAGCCAGGCGTTGTGTTTATGTTCCCCAAATTTTTAATGACTTGCCAGTGGAAGTATTTTCCGCAACATCAAAAAAAGTGCTAAAAATCATCGTTCACTCATTGTAACACGATTTCTATATGTCTGGAAAATGTTCATGATCTGTCACGAATTGTTAAACTACTGTTGTCTTAACTTAGGTTCCTTGCAGTTTATTTTCATTACTTGTTCATGTTACTTTTTCTAACCTTTTGCACCTTGGTCACTATTCATTTCGAGTTAGTATTGTGTTGATATTATGCTCATATTTTATGTTTATATTGCACGTCCGTCTGCCGACTTCACCGGGACAAGTCCCTCAAGCCACAAGATGCTTTGACAGGCTCGTTTCAAAGCCCTGTACACGTTATGTGCAATGAAAGATTTGTTATTATTATTATTATTATTATTATTATTATTATTATTATTATTATTATTATTATTATTATTATTATTATTATTATTATTATTATTATATTATTATTATTATTATTATTATTATTATTATTATTATTATTATTATTATTATTAATAATAATATTATTATTATTAATATTATTATTATTATATTATTATTATTATTATTATTATTATTATTATTATTATTATTATTATTATTATTATTATTATTATTCCGTTATCGGTTAATAATTTTATAATGAAATAATTAAAACCCTAACTATAACTAAATATTGACTTCATTAGTTAATTTTGATACCATGTTCTACTCATATAGAGCATTCGAAATATCATTCATTTTAATATCTCTTCAATAATTACTGAGGTATAAGCAATTAAACGTAGTCACGTGACTAAATAATTAACTCCATGAATAATTTTCGCCAGCCGAAAAAACGCGAGGGAAAAGAGGCGAACATACACAGTGCAAGGCTGGTAAAAATTATTTTTCGACATGTCATAACAACTGGCCCACCATTAAGCAGCGCTTTAGTTAATTATGACATCAAAATATTAGTGGTCTCACCAATCAAACACCAATTTGATATACTAATGACGTCCCCAATCAATTGCCAATTGTATTGTTATATCGATTAATTATGAGGCCCGCCATCTTGGATTCCTCTGACTTAGAAAATTTCGCGCCAATGGTAGGTGGTAGCAAACAACAAGAAATCGGGAAACATGATGAATAACAGCTAAAGCTCTTCAAATTGAGAGTAAATAAGCAAAGACGTGGGCAAGAGCTATAAGCCTCAATAAAAAATACGCAACAAAACCATAAAAGCATACAAAAAGAAACATTTTGAACATTACGATTTGTAGAAAATGAAGTAAATAGCAAATCGGAACTGAGCCGAAAAGGCGCGATCACAGGGCACGACGTAAAGAATGTAGGAATCTCTTAGCGTGCCGCCGTGTGCCTTTCTAAAGCGCCCGCCTAATATTTCGCACCTGCACAACGTATAATTCAAAATTACGTGGGCACTGCTTTGTTCCTGGACGTTGCTAAAACTGCGCACAAAACTTGGTTTAGCGAATACACTTTGTATAATCTATTACGTTTGATTCAGAATCTTCAACACTAAGACCGCCGCAGCGCATACTAACAGTTACATCTCGAGTCAAGCACAAAAAAGTGCTTTTTAAATAAAAATTTATTGATATAAAATTTCTTCGATTTTTTTTTTAGAAGGAAGCGCATTTGGGCTAGTTTGCAGATACTAGCGCGAACCGAGCGTGCAAAAACGCTTTCAATTTCATAATGTTCCGCGTAAAATAGGCGGGTGGGTTATTAAGCACAGAAATCTGACAAAGGCAACAGCGCGAGCCCTGTGGGTGCACTTCTCAAACAAAGAATATATTCTGCTTAATAGCGGCTTAGCTATGCCATATATAACGATATGAATGATTATCACTGGGACACGCCAGCGCGCATTCGTTAATTAATAAATTTTGGGGCCTCTTTAAAAAGAAATATAAATATTACTTGCAGCCGCTTCTAGTTTCCCAGTGTTAACGATAGAATTCTGCAGATCCCTGGTTGCTGGTCTGAATGGTGTCGTCGTCTGTCTTATGGTACAGGCCGGTTCCTTTTTTAAGCGAGATTTATTGCCTCAGGGTATCAATGATAGGAGAAGGTGTTCTGAAAGATGTAGTAATGATTAAATTAATGAAAAAAGGCTGGCTCATTCGATGAAGTCCAACAGAGAGCGATGGTGTGGTCCCTGCGTCCAGGCAATATATGAAGCAGGGTTGCTTGGTAAAGACCCGCCGGAACTTTGTAGGCTTGAGAGCTGGGCAATGCAACAGTAAGTGATGAGCATCGGCTTCAATATCCTCGCA